>CM056173.1:19805389-20085743 GCA_029691765.1 Entomobrya proxima
GTTGTTGTAGAAAGCACCATATAAATTAGGCAAGCACATTGATGGTTGCAGTAAAGTGCTAATGCAATGCAGCATTTCCATTCTCCATTTTCTACCGCACTACGCACAAATCTGCTAATTATCTGGTAATTATCAGTTAACTACAAGTATCTAATGATTCTTCTAAAGACTGTGCCTATTTCAACCAAACTTTTTGCAGAAATGTATTACCTCACTTATTCATGCACATTTTGGTTACTAATACATTCAATTAAAGCACAAAAACAAAAAGAGATTACTATGCCTCTCTAGTGTGATGGCAATGAAGGACTGATGAAAAGTACTCTGCAATTATTTGCAAAACTATGAAAAATGCGGTAAGTTATTGCCATCCTTTATGCAAATACTCGTGATAGTTATGCACAGTCTACATCAGTAGACATGTTGAGGTCACTAAACAAAAACCATGAAATACTTTTTACGATCTGCACGTAGGTTTTAATTGCTATCCCCCTTTTTTTGAGATCCAACCAAAAAGGAAGCAAAATTGTAAGCGTGAAACAAATTATTGAAGATCACAACAGAGATAACACATTATTGCATAAGATAAAAAGTTAAACTTACTCTGCAGATGGGTCAAGCCGTTCCAGCCGGGATGTAAGCCGTTTAATTTCTGCCCTTTTAATCTCCATGTCCTTGTCCAGTTGCGCCAGTCTCTCCTCCGCTGCCTTGCGTTCATTCTCACTGAGGATGCGCAGAGAAACAACTCCCGAGTCTGTAGAGGTGATCGAACCATGTACCAATTTTCTCTTGGACAGCTTCCTTAGCTGGGCTTGTAAACTGTCATAGTATAGAGCCAAAAACATTTAGATAATTGGCCAGTTAAACAACTGTTTCGCTCATGAAAAACACACACGCACAAATCACAAAAGTGTTTGTTAAATAGATGGAATCGATATGGATGGATAATGTAGATGAGCTGTAATTTCTTGCTTCCCCACCCACGCACACCAATAAGGATTGAATAGATAGTGTGTAAGCAGCTTTTCTTTTAAAAAAGATCCACAATTTGGCATGCATAATTGATTTAAACAATCCATTCATATTCTGGTTCTGGCTGATAAAGTTCACCTTAAAATAAACTACCTACTTATTGTCCACCACACAAAATACAAGACAACGGCCCGTAAATAGTCGTTGATCAAATAAATGATCATTGTCGTATCCTCTCCGATTAACAAACATTTCACGATCCAAGGTGCACTCTTATTATTATGTAATCTCGTTGTTCAGATCTGACGGCATTTATTCACCGTCCCAAAATGTAGCAGCGCAGGAAGACAAAGAAGAACTAGCAAAGCCACTCGGATTTGTAAAATGATGATGGTAGTCAGGATGCAAACATAAAAATTGGTGTTAAGGGCGCAACTTTCATGAGATTTCATAAAAGTGTCACATAAGTTATGGATGACACCTATCAGCGCATATCTACTACGGTACGGTACACGGTTTCTCTGGTTTACGCTTTTTTAAGCCAATTATTCATTCTCTGCCCACGATATCACCCAAACACGAAAAAATTATTACAATTACAAGGACTTGAACAAGCTACCAAATAAATCCACTCACGAAAATAAAATGATGATACTAACTCTACGTGATATTTTCTTAAAAATCAACGGACAAGTCTTTTGACACCAACTGACTGATAAGTATGCTTGATGAGATTTGAAAAAAATATTATCTCGTAATATTCAATGATTCGGTAGAAAAAAATGCTAGCGAGGACGTCTTTATTGGCATTATGTAATGAATTTGAATTCACGGGACACTTTCTTTTGCTTCAACATAAATTCATTTGCATGTCACCTTACAACTTGACATCAATCACTCCCACTTGCCCACACATCTACTCCAACAGTCCCAAACTCTACACTTCATTGTAATGCAAAATAATCCCATAAGAACCGAAAATATGGGGGAAACTTTTGTTCAATTATGGCAAAAATCTCAATTTTTTAAACTTAAAACACCGACGAATTTTAATACAGATCTGAATCCAATGCAGTGTTTGTAGATTAGTCAAACAGTCTGGTTTGTTGTTTTGCCAACATGGCATTGTGTTCTAAATTGCAACCCTAAAGCTTTAGGTAGATATGTGGGTGGACTACTCTGAATTTGTCACAGATTTATTTCCAAATTTACATACATGACCCGATGGTCACATGAGAAAAAACATTTTTCTTGTTAGTATTTTTTTAAACTTTGAAGCAATATGTCAGTTGTTACTTAGTACACCACTAATGATTAAATGAGCCTTCCAACACGTACTGCATTAAAGTAAAAAAATGAAATATAACTGTCAATAATACCTGAACTCAAAATACAATGTTCTCGAATGGTTCATTAAAAATGCATAAGACTATGCGATTTAAAGTCACGTGTGTTCCAACCTTATTGTTTGTCTTAATCACATTCTTAACTTGTTACCTACACATAGCAGCATTAATTGTTATTATTAAGCCACAAAAACTATACTTGTTGATATGACAAAAGAGAGCACACACACATATGATTACCTTATTTGTAACAATTACTGTTTACTGCAAAGTGCAGTGAAGTAACAAAGTGACAGATAGAGATCTTGGTGTTTTTAAAAAACTACTATGCATTGTGATTAAACATAAAAAACTGTACTAAAGATAGCAAAGCAGTTTAGAGTTACTATTTGATTTAAGTAAACCTGTCAACCTGTTGCGTTAAGCATCTGCATAATACATGAATATAGAATTTTCCCAAAGCGAAACGGTGCATTTTTGCAAAACATGCACAATATTGCTTCTCATAATCAGTTCTCATTCATAAATATAACTGAGAAATAAAAACAATAAAGCCCCTCCTCTTGTTCGCAGCACGTATAGCAACCAGTAGTATTATGTAAAGTTACACTCTTGCAATATTCATAATCAAGTCTAAAAATTAGCCTTATTTTACAATAAAAATAGTACAAACTTATGACCATGGTTGACTCGGTTCGATTTGAATAAGCTACAAATTTATGCATTATTGTGCTAATATTATAATTCATTGTTACCACACAACCAGAAACAATCTGTTCTGACAATACGGTTTGGGTTTACTAGCAATATATAATTATACAATAATTACGTGGCTATCTATATGTCTGTGCCTGAAACATCTATGTCTGCTCCCTTATCCTATAATCAATCATCAGTAAAGTTGGCATGCTTTTTCAGTTACTTGAAAAATAATGAACTTGCATAATAATATATTTCCATGGCGTAAAGGAAGATTAAGCTTGAATCTAAACCGGATGTCATGCTTTAGTAGTAATTAGTTTTTTAGATTGTTTATCGTATTCAAAAAGCTTTAGTCCTGTATTGCTGTGGTGCTGTGTTTAGAATTAAAATACTGTTATAACTCATTAACCATGAGGTTAGACTTTCTAATCATCAACTTGGCGATTGGCAAATGTTTTTGCAATTTTCCGAAGAATTTAACTAACATGAACTAACCACGTTTTACACTTAAAAATACACAAACCTCATATCTCGTTTACATTCCTTTTCTTGTTAAAACATTTTATTTTTACAACAACCTTTTATACAATTAACCGTTCAATTGACAACTTTACTTTGACAGAGAGAGAACGCATGCACAAATTTTATGATTCATGAGAAAATCGTGGTTCAAAAAGTTCAAAAGTTATTTATATCTACATGCAACATAAAAAATTAGCTCTTAAGCCGGCAAAAATATTACGTCATTAGCCAGTTTAAATTATTATTGTCCACAATGAACAAAACGATTAGCTGTCTGCACAACTCTAAATGAATAGTTTGCCTTGCCCCTTGGACCAATTATAATCTGTTCTGAGGCCATGCAGTGGTGCTAGGGTGGTGTCGGCTGACACTATTCAAAAAATCATTTTAATGATTAAAATTTAATCTCCGATATATTGTAAAGCAGGGAAATTATAATAAACTCGTACTACAATAGCAATTAAATATTCCAAAGTTTACATGATGCGATGGGCGGCATAAAAGATGCAGGTCTATACATATGCAATTTTGTCTAAATCTATCGATGTCACTCTGTGACGGGTCAATTTCTCACACACCATTAGCGATGGAATAAAAAGAGCAAAGTAATATTTGAATTTTCATAAAGAGAATAAAAGTCAGAGTGATCATGAATCATGTATAATATAAAGATATGCAACTTCATTGCATTATATTGAACGCAATTGATGACAGAAAAGCAATAAATATTATAATAATCAGGTATGAAATTTATAATTTCAGACTAGGGTTAGTAAATGACATTCGATGGCAGTGCCTTTTTCTTTTTGCAATAAATATGATTTTTTTGTTGTTACCTTGAATCAGTTTTTGCCATATTATGCAAAACTCGAATAAGTTATGAACGTTATTTAAAGTGCGTCGTATTCAGAGTTCTTAAAAACTTGTCGTCGTGTCTCTTGTTTTCCAGATCTATGATATGCCTATACTTATTTCTTTGCAAGAAAAATCCTACTATTTTTAAGTGCAATTACTATATTTGAGACTCATGAATAATTTGATATTATAAACACAATCACCATACACCACTAATTAAGCTTTAACTTTAGTACTCTCATTTTTTAGTGAATTATCGTGAAATTTATTTTGCCAATTGGTCACTCAAAAAACATAGTAAGCTGTTAGTAGGTTTGAACAAAAATCTATATAAGATACCTCATTAAAATGCAAGGCTGGTGATAATGATGGGGGCGCGTGCCTCCATTTAAAGCAAATAGAGAAATAATTCATGACGATCTTGCAAAACAGCAACACATAAATAATAAAAAATAAAAAATAATAACGGTTTTGTCAAAGAGTTCCATAAAGTTCACCAGCGTCTCCTCAGGCACGAACACCAAGAGAGAATCAAAGCGTCGACTAAGTACCAGCACATAAACTCATTAGGAAAGGTAATTAGTGACATTGAAAGGGAAAATGAGAAAAGCAATTATTTGCTTGTAACAAAATTGTGTACAGATGTAACTTTAGGAGTAAAACAAAAAGGATAATTTGTAATATAATTTATTGCATTACACAGACATACTGCACTACACATGTCGGTGGGTACACGCGTTACAGATGTACGATAACTATTAATCTTAATGTGTTTCTGATTTGTACGTACGTTGTTCTCGTGATAAGAATCTAATAACAGCAGCTTTTTCGTGCTCAACGAAAATCTATTTTTGTGTGAGAAGCCATAAGTCATTTATGAAACGATTATTGTTTGGACTATTTTGTGCGTTACTTTTAGGTAGGTGATAATGTTGCTAAAAATCATATTATTATCGCTTTCTTATAATTTACAGTTTACTTGACAGCCGCTTCAAGTAACAAAAACGACAGATATGTACTTACTCATTTAAAGCGTAGTAGGTTATAACAAGTTTCCAAATTGGAATAAAGAATTATTATCTACTTTGAAGATGCCAGAACCAGAATTTGTAAAAGTATATTAATCGAATGAGTAAACTGGAGTAAAATTTATGTTGTCATAGGTCACATGAACAAAATAATAGAAATATAAAGCAAAATCAACGGATTGGACATACTTTAATATTAGGTTTTCCTTGTCCCGAACGCAATTCTTTAGGAAGTCAATCTCTTTGTGAAACTCCCGAGTCACCGCTTGTGACACCGTTCCATTCATGCTAATGCTTCCAATGTGCGAATTATGGAGGGACCTTGCCACACCAGGAAGTACTCCATTGCGCTTGCGTCTTGGAAGAGCTCCAAGTTTGGAGAGGGAGACTTCAATGCTTGCCATCTGTAAAGGGGAAAGAAAGTTTTAATTAGAGGATTTAGTTTAAGGGTACACAGTAAAAAACGTATCTTTAAACAACATTTTTACAAGCTCATTAAATAAACTATAAAATTTACTTATTGACAATTGTTATCTTTCAACTAATTTTATTTCTTATAACTTTAAACATTTTCCTGCTCCTCCCTTTCCAAAAACCTAATGTTTAATGATAATAATTGTTTATCAAAAGTATGAGCTATACGGCTATTAAAGTTGTTATCAAAATGCTTATACACCCCCTACAAAGTACTCCCACCTACAAAGCTCACCGTAACATAACAAAATTCCGTACAATATGTACAATAGTTAAAGTACCTTTGCAATTTTCGATTTCAAAATGCTACTCATGTTTCCTTTTTTCGTGAAGACTCGTTTTTAATAACCGTGAACTAGACTTTAGTTGTCCAAGCAGCCAAGAAATAAAAAGTTAGCCTAGTGCAGTAAATTTTCTAGCTGACCTTTATGGTGTCTTTTTATGCCTACTTAAAACGTTTTGCACTTGACTTTAACAAGAACGCTGCCATTTCAAATGTGATGACAGTCAGTATTTTGCCAGCCAGTTTGCTCTATGTTGCCAAAAAATGATGTTAACTTAACACCATTCCGTCCATTGACTATTCACGATGCTGCAGTAAACTGAATACTAATATTGGGCATTAAGAAAACATTTGTACTTGCAAGAAACAATTAAACTTTAAAGAGTGTCAAAATGATCAGACAAGCATTAAAATCAAAGATGCCGGCGGAACACATATCCGAGTGTTACATACATTTGTTTATTTAAAACACTTAAACGCGCATGTCTTATGAATAACTTGTTGCCTTGTATGACACACAGTCAATAGATCAGCGTCGGCCCTGACTTGCTCATGTATCATTCAGTCAATCACAACAAAACAACAATAGATCATTTATGTTTGCAACTAATGAACATTTTCCAATCTTTACAAATCAACACTAAAGACTTGCTAATTCTGGCAAGTGAAAGTAAAATGCTTATTTATGATGACTTTTAGCATCTGGTGGTACAACATTAACAATTAAATACAAACAAATGATCACTTCTTATTGCCTTCATAGCATTTTGTATTCAAGGATCATAGTCCATTCATTTCTGGCATTACCGGAACTAGCTGTTTGGTTTAGAGAGGAAGGAATCGAAAAAAACTGGCGTGATTTGTAAAGCATTCTTTTATATGTTTTAATTAACTTATAATTCGGACTTGTCATCGATGATCTTTGCTATAGAGCTTTTAGTGAATCAGTTTATAGTAATTTTATTGATAATCTTTAAGTGGATGTTGCTCGATCACTCCCTGCTTTGTTCTTTAAAGTAGATAGGTGGATCTCTTTATATGGCAAGATTTTAAGCGGATAATATGCAAATTCATACTTGTTTCGTTTTTTCATTAATCACCAATGGCCAATCATCAGCCATTTATAAGAGGAATAGAAGATTAGCAAGTTGTCTCATGGAGTTAAGCAATTATAATAATCCCAAGTGATGATAAAGAGCTAAAATTGTAAATAGACATACGTGAAAAAACGCACATGCTTAAATATAGCCATCATTAACAATGCTCGTGTTTTTATGGCTTTTTGTTGCATGTTGCATGCCATTAAATGGGAATACAGGACTATAAGATAAAACGCAGCATTAGGAAGTCTGCATCGAAGATTTTGTGAAAGTGATTCGCTTCACCCATGGCACACAGCAGGCTTACCGGGCTAAATTTTAATTATTATCTTGTAGGAATATATATACTTATAATTAAGTTTAAAACTATACAGTAAAAGTCGGTATGCCAAAAAAGGATAGATTTCTATTTCAGGTAAATTAAAAATTGTGTGGTAATATTTTACAATATTTACCTTTGCTTCCAGTGTTTCTAGTTGGGACATTCGCGCAGTTTCAAGAGATGAACCAGGGCGTTTTAGGTCAGATGAAAGGGCAGTCTGTAAATAAAAAAACAGAGTTAGTTAATAAAAACCTATATACGATACGATAACATTACCTTAATGGAACTTACAAGAATAAGTAACCAGATAAAGGTTAAAGGGAAGCAACAATTTGAGCACAAGTTCCTACATATTATCAAAATTTATTCCTCGTTCGTTTTTCCAATTTTGTATCAAGTATGTTTAAAGTTGTTGGAGTTTGCACTTGAGTGTTAAGAGAAAACCCATAAAAATAATTTGTCTGATTGTTACTTTTGCTGGTCACGTTTAGCATTAAATTTATATCCTTCGTCACACAAATGGAGCGGGCCTCCCAATTTGCAAAGATTATGATATAAACGATTTTTAGACTGACATGTAAAATATAGTGTAGATACTATGTGTTCAAACAATTCAATCCTTTGTTCACTGCACATTAAATCATACAAATCAAAACAGTAAGGTCGTTTTGAGCTCGACTTGCTTCCAGGCATATGGATGGCCTTCACAACAATAAGGGTTTTTAAATTGTAAACTGCGCATACTGTAGTAGGAACGAATTACTCATGCAGCCATAACAAAGCTAAAGACCATTTATAAGTAATTTCTGCACTAATGAGAACTAAAGAAAACAATAAGAAAACGTGTGACAACAAGTGAATAAATGTCGTCAAATGAATGATTGATAAATACCATTGTTGTTTGTATTTTAAAAACAGTTACTGTCATTCCGTTTCATTTGTATCTATCAAAAGTGTAACCTATCGTCGGTAATGAATGTTTTGTGTTGGTTAAAAAATGCATAATGGAATAATATTCAAGGCACACTTGACAGTGATGACGTAGATATCATCTTAATAAATGACGGAGGGTTAAATTGATTTGTACTGAACATTATTATGGTCAAATAATGAAGACACTGAAATAAAATAATTTTAAGTTCATACGTACTAAAATACTGCTAAAGATCTTACACGATTTGCAAAGCGCTTTTGAGTTGTGAAAGTAAACAGTGCTCAGTTGTTGTGGTCGTGAGGTTACACGATCTGCATTCACTTGTCTTCAAGTCTCATCACTTTTGACGTGACATTGAAAATTAAAAAGTGTCCAAGAAATATTATGCTAATATATGCAGCGTTGCTGTTGTCTGTCGAGATTACATGTCGCCGATTTGAACTAACATACGTATCTTTGTAAATATCGATGCTATCGAAGCGTCAGATCGAATTTTTTGCAATAAAAATTTGACTCAAACCGTGTCGCTTAGCACAGTTTCAAAACTAACAGTTTTAGATAATGACCAACTACAGCTCTCAAGTTTCATGACATGCAATATGCAATTCTACCAATTTCAAATGAAATATGAACTATAACCAGTAGCACTCGTTGTAATTACAGTTGTCATGACGGAAAAACAACTTAATTGATGGTAGTGCAAGAACAAGTACAACAACTCATCACTATAAAGCACTCTAGGTTAAACCAGTATCTTTTTTAAACGGTTTGGTTAACTCGTTTACTTAATCTATTGTGCATTTAGTAGTAAATCCGTAAGATAATATTCATGCATTTAATGCGAGGTTATATTGAGTTTATTCTTGTACAATTTAAATGTTTTGCATGTACCCTGCCAACATTCAAAATATTCTAGATCATCTTACTCATAGAGATAATGACTCGACATGTTGTTCTGTTTTCCAAAACTGACTCATCTTCCTGTCTGTCAGTCTCTTCACACGTCATGGTCAAGTCACCCGAGAGAGTAAGGTAACCAATCCTTGCAAGACGTTTTGGCTTTCGTGTTTTGACAACCGAAGGAGAACAATGATTTTTTGTTACAATTTACTATCCGCAGCTGCACTGCAGGACCAACGAACACTGACACAAAGCAGGATGTCATTGCAAGCAAACTGTTGTTTTATTGGATACTCTTGCAACATTTTTGAAATAGACTGAGCTGAATATGAATGTAGGCAAACCACTTGTTGTCATGATTTCATTCTCCCATGGTGTCTATCATTTTACCACACCGTAAACACACACTGTGCGTTTTTTTTTTCATTCCAAGATAAAAATTACAAGAGTCTTGCATTTTTTGTTTAAAAAACCACGAACCTGTAGTAGAGCCTTACTTAAAGTCAGCAGGTGTTCTTCCAGAGCGTGATCTTGTTTTTTATACTTTTACGTGCATTATGACTAGGACTGCAATGACTACAACATTTCATTCTCAAAGATGAACAATGGACATGGGCCCATTTTTAAGTGTTTTGTACTGCAAGGAATCGTCACGCTTGTTAAATTCTTTTGATATGGCTTGTGGAGAGCTATTGCCAACTGGTAGCACATTTTCGCTTGCTGTCTCTAAGTACTAAAATTGATTTAAATTAGCAGCACCGGTCCACCGACACCAACAGTGAAAGCTTCCCAAAGCTCAGTCAAAGCCTGCATTGTTGAGCTGTTGTAATTACGCACTTGCAAATTTGTAGCGCAAACACAAAGTCAGACGGATATGAATATTCAGTTGCCCAAAGGTTCACGAGGTTGATGAAATATGGTACACTTTGCTTAACCCCGAGAGCAAAAAGTGCCCACAAGTCTACTTTCTTTGTAAGAATTTGCGCTCTCACTCCTATAACATTTGTCTTTATAGTTAGTCCACAGTTTGAAAAATTGTCTAAATATAAATCAGTTTTTTATTCTTGATTTTATTCTTTATTCAGTTTTTTAGTGTCATGTCAGTAAGACAAATAGTCAAATCAAGTAAGACATAAGATAAACATCTCTGCATCTATATTTGTCATGGCTGCCACATACGTAAATTCGAATTATAGTATACTCGGGGTAACCTTTTCCGTAAAATGTAGTTCATAACCTGACCTTACCACCACTGAATTTACAATTCCCACAATTATGAATACCCAAAATGCATTGCATCGCACATTTCTCTCCGTTCTTGACTTTTGATGGCGGTGCAAAATCACCACTTTTAACTCTTCTATTTAGCACAAACACACAAACTGACAAACAACTACAGTGCACTGCTGACTCATAAAAATTGAAATCATGACCACTTTGAGTATCATCTTTCCAATAAAAAATAAAATTGAACACGATCAATAATGAAGCCGTAGAGCAACATGAAAATTATTAATAAAATGGACCTCCATGTGTGCGCTCACATTTGATTTCGTGTCAAAGATGATAAGAGCACAGTGCGCCACTATCCCGCAAGCTACATTCCGATTCTGGTAATGGAAAACGTGACGTAGATTTCGAATAATAATAATACCTCTAACGCTAAAGTATATAGGATATACAAAGTAACGACATCTTTTTCAAGGGCTTTCTTCTTTAAAACGTTGTCAGGGGCTTGAAATATGAATACATTGACCAAAAGTCCTGCTTACTGCATACATTAGTTTGCCTATAAATATAGAACTCATTCATTCATTCTCAAAATCGAATTGCATTTTATTTCATTTTAATAACCGTGCTTACATTCAAATTCAGAAAATTATTTGCGGTTGATTTATTGCTGCGTAGAGTATTTAAATAAACTTGTCTATGCCCCTGCTACTCGTTGCTGCTGTCGACGGCACTGGTGTACAAACTGAAGCACACTAACAAGCATTTTTATTTCAGAAATACAATGCGGGCTTGGCGTGTATAACTTGTACACGGTATTTTGTGGTGCCACATGGAAACCAGCACATAACATGTAGCGTGCATAAAGAATTAATCGACTTTTAATTAAAATAGTCATTAAATGCTCCTCTTAATTTACAGTACTTGGTGAAACAAGTTTATCGCTGTTGTCATGTACCACTGACTGCGAACAAATAGCCAATTTTGCAAGAAAATATTTTCAAAATGTTTGCAATTAAATTCAAAGTTGCAACTTGCAAGGTAGTTTATCATAAAAACTGTGGATTTGTTTTGGCAAAGAACTGTCTCCGTCTTTTCAAAACACGTTTCATTTTAAACATTGCAGGAATCAACTCTGATAACCCAATCTCAGTACGATTGAGAAATGGCTTTGGTTTAATATGAAAATGTCTTCAATTGACAATTTCTAAAACGTATACATGGTTAAGATTCAAAGTTTCCAAAATGGTTCTTCACTCCCCTCCATTCATTATCATATTATATCAAAATACCTTCTGAGGAAATCTCTAAAGACAGCACAAAGGCAGTCCTCGAAATATTCGAATTTCTGTATTACATGATCCTACTCTCCTATAATTTGTCAAAGCAAGCCATTTTCTTTGAAGCAAAAGTAAGTGCATCACGTAATCCAATTTGAAATGCAAAGTTCTCTATAAATTCTAGTCTGCTTATATGCAGTAGTAATCTGAAGATAATCTAACCATTTTATTCACACACTTTCGCTCACGTTCCTTGTCGTGCACAGTGCACACATCACATCCTCCAAAAAACTGGGTAGTCATCCCCAACAGCTTCCATCTTTTTGTTTCTGCTTCATTCAGAGATTCGAAACGATTGCCTCTCGTCGCGTATTGTCTATTTTTTGTTATTGTCGATGACGCATGCGTGGTAATTGGTGCAATAAAATCAATGCTAAATAGTGAATGGTAAAAATGGTTATTCATTCGTTTGTTGTTACCGCTTTCCTCTTTTTCAGCATCTTTGTACTTGGTCGACAAAAACTTGACAAAACATCCTGGCACAACTTTATTTCTACTTGAACAAATTGTTTTCAGTTTCACCAAAATAATATGCAACCCTTGCTAGAGGCAAACAAGAATTCGCAATGAATTAAAGTGCACTTTTTTTGCGGTTAACTTTGTTTGCAGATCATTAGAGTTGTTACGAAATTGCGTGTTTTCAGAATTTCTATAGATGATAGTGAAATTATGTTGGTCAAAATTTCATAACATAAAAACCTTATTTATGCTTATCATCACACCGTGTAAAAAATGGTCATCTTCCCTAGCCACATGCATTCATTCACAGAAACAATTATATATCGATCAATCAATCAAATTCATTCAAGTTTGTTGTGCACAAAGTACCGCTCAAACCAAACATGGTTATCGTTTAAAGTTGTATTTATGGTTGGTGGAGAGCCTTTAAAATGTTTGGGAACGAACCAAGCACGCAGCATTTTACATAATTTTGGCAACAACGAAACTATGTAATTCTATTGAGTACATTTCAAATTTGTCTAAAAAGCAAAAGTTGGAGCTATTGCCGACCCACTATTTATAAGTAGATGAAAATGCGCACGTCCTTGAATTCTAATGCATCTACTCCTTTAACCGTATAGTGTCCTACGCCAGCAATTCAATTACAATACAATGGCAAATAAATTATTTTGAATCTCTACAATTTTGATAATTATAGCAATAGAGGTCCTTAAAAAAGAACTGCCGCACTTTTGCCATGATTTCTTTCACGTACTTTTTAAATTATTGCATGCGAAAAAATTAATAATTTCATGCATACAATGTACTAAAGTCAAGTGACTGAACAATTTTACGCAGAGGCAGACAAGTCCTTGGATTAATTTTTAGGTCTGGCAACATAATCTGTTCAGCCGATATACACAAATATTTTATTGCTCGTATGTCATATTATTGCGTTGACTTTTTCATACACTTTTTAAGTCACTTTGTTCACCCATTGACAGTAATGCGCTCTAATGGAACTGAAGTGAAACTCGATTGTCTAAAATAATACTTATCGTAAGGTTTGGATTCGATAGATTCATTTCATCGAGTGGGGTCACATTCATCATGATTACTGTCAATTTTCAATATGACAACTTGATCTCGAAATAATGAGAATTAGAAAAGTTACAAGTACCTATCAAAAATCATCATGAATCAAGTGAATGTGAACACTACTAGTTTAATAACCAGTAGCAAAGAAAAATTCAAGAAACTTTATTGGTATATCTGTGCGTGCACCTTTATTAACTATATATGATGCGTATAGTCTTGCAATTGCAACTTGGCACCATCATCCTTTTTGTTCTTTAATCTCATTATACTCGTCATCAAAAGTCTCCTTTTTGCTTAACAATGAATTTAAAAAATAATAATACAAACGCATTTAACTCCATCGGCAACTGATAACCCAATCAACTCCCGTTTACTCAATTATTTTCCCCAAAAAATCATAGGTTTGAATTGACACAAGGTCATGTAATTTGATTTTGCTGACGCGCAGCACGCAATGAAATTTTGAGCGCACTTATGATCTAACTGGGTAAATGCTGGCAACAAATAGCAAAAAAAAGTGTTGCAGTAACTGCAAACGTTCATTGTTGAAAGTTATTGATTTACAACGAAAAAATCGACTTTATTCAGAAAAAATCAAACTTGGTGGCTTCCTTAGAGGCCGCGATCATAAGTGAGAGTATAAAAGAGCATCCTACACATAAAAAATAATGCCACACTGCCCGTAACAAATTCACTTAAAAGTCAAACTTGGCAAAATGGAGCAAAAATCCTGAATCTGTATCATTCATTCATAAGCCCACAAAATTATAACCCTTCGTCTACTTTGCAGACTATGCCAATGCATTAATGTCAAAGTTTGCCTATCCACGTTTAATGCGTAAAATTCATTGAACCAATAAACATCCCTCAACAACCAAAGTCATTATATGTCGTCACTAGAGCTGTTTTTTGCAAAAAAATAAACAAATATAACTGACATCATCTTCTAACATGCTAGCATGAAAAGAGATGGCAATTTTTATAGTGAAGAACAAAATTGTTTTTATGACACTTCATAAGTTTGTTTAGTGGGCTCAAGGAAGGTAAAGGTCTTATTTGATTACGCTGCAGTTTTTATCAGTGTTTTCAAAGGCTTTTCTTAAGATTTAGCCATATGTAACCGCACCTTTCTTGCAAAAACTATACATACTTTACAACAACAAACTGGTATCATGGCTTACAATGTTTATTTGCTTTTGTGTGGATCAGTCATTAAAGTGGGCAAAGCTAAAGCTTCTATATTTCCTTCATCAGAAGGAAAAGGTTGAATAGATGGTATTTATTCACAAGCATAGTTTAACGCATGTCAATTTCAATCGCCATTCATTTAGTTTATGGCCAAATAAAATGCAAAAACATTATCATGGCTGTTTTAAAAATCGTCTGTCACACATGAATAAGCTCGGCTGTTCAAGTACTTAAATCAGTGAAATCAGAGTGATATACATCGAAAGTTGCAGCCATGCATACTTCCAATCGGATGCTGGTGCATAAAAAATGAAAAGTGGTTAGCCAGCTTTGTCTTGAAAAAAATAATCTTTTGGTAATGTTTATGTTTGTGTCTTTGGGTACACTCCTTTCTTTCAGTCCAATCCATAAATATATGTCTAGAAATTAAACTGCTAAAAATTATCATCCAAATGCCTTTTTATCAGCTTTTGAATTAACAGTCAACACTGTTTAATGTCACAAGCCAGTTTCATATAATGCTCTTAATTGTGTACTGATGATGGTGCTAGTTTGAGTATGGATATTCGATAGAATCCATTCAACCATCTTTCTCATGCTTATTATTACAGAACAAGTTCATTCAATTAAATATAATATCGTACAAGTGCATACTATTTGAATAGTTGAACAGTATAATCTTGCTCAAGTCACCAATTCAAAGCAACACTTGGCTTCGTGTGAGGTCGTTCTACCTGTTTAATTCAATTTAAACTAAATCAATATTACAGATTATTTTTATCTGTGATTTAGTACATAACGTGGGCCATTACAACTCTTACTTTAATTATAATCTTGACATCTTAACAGTACTTTACTGAAATATAGCATTTGCCTTGCTTTCCTCTTTTAACCTTAAGTGCATTATGCACTCCTAAATTCACCTTTCACGCATCTATCCAATGTAATTTTTTACAGCTAGCGAAACTGAAAAATGATGATGCTGAAGCAACTTGTTAGCTACTGCCTGGGCCTACCTTGTTTTATATCATAAATCGTAAGATTTTTTGTGCCATTCAAATAACTACCATCTCTGAAGCTGTGTCGTGTACATGGGGCGACCGTATTAACTGTAATGTCGTTGTGGTACACATTACAGAGTGTCACACACACTCCTGTTTGCGCACATCCATTCAGGTAGTTGTAAAAGGAAACAAAGGTGATATATATCTTGACAGATGCACTTCAAGATGCATCATCTTCATCAAACCAGGCCTACATATTGTTCACGGATTTTACACGTGCAAATGTTCGGTTAAAGAGATCCGCCAATCTTTTTCAGTGACCATGCGCAAGGATTTTTGACTAGAGAATATGTCGTAGTGATTGATTATGTGGATGTCTGTTGTCTGCTACTTGCTGCTGTAAAGAGAATGTCAATTATGATTTGCTCGTTATTATTAAATATCAATTAGCATTGGCGATCTGTGTATAGATACATTTGTGAGTAGTGGTTTGGGCGCATGATATTCAATTTCAGCATTTTTACTTGACAAAGAATGCGTTGCAATAGTATCATATCGAGCTAATGATGATGACAAAACTGGCCCTGAAAAGAGTTTCTCGGTCGTACTCAGTAGCACTTTCAACTTTCATTCAACTCAACATATTACAAGAAGAATGAATAGTCAAAGGAAAATCTTGGGCATTCATAACTGACGGCAATAAATAATGGTTTTAATTATTTTAACGAAAGGTGCACAATGCACTGGTTTTCCAAAATTATATTTCAATAAGTGGGAGTGGGAGAAGCAAATTATTATTACAAGTAAGAAAGGAGCATTGACAAGTTTGCGTTTAGAGCCCAACGAACTTTTTCTGTGCAGCTGTGTGTGAACCTCTGTCATCGTTTTCTTTGTAGCAACATGTTTTACCCGAGGGATTAATAAAGAACGCAGCTTTCATAGCTTGCAGTTTTTATCGCTGATGAAAGCTGTGTGCAATTATTGCTTAACCACAAAAGCCCAAGAGAACAAACCCTGGTTCATGATTATCTATTCCAGACGCATATTGGTGTTTTGCCTCAACATTTTCGGTAGTGGGCACTACTCTTTCGACAAAGAGCAAGTCTGTCAAAACAATAAATTATAAAAGTGATCACAGATGTTTGAAAAGATTGGTATAATGCTAATGCGGAGGATTATTATTGTAAGATGAAAATTAAGTAAAAATTTATACCTTATCATGTCAACGAATGTAGAGGAATTTGAAAAAGATAATATGTTTCATTCAGAACAATACCTTGCCATAAATGTGGTTCAATTTGGCAGCAAATTGAAAGCAAGCAAAACTCATTTCGCAAATTTGTTTCAATGATCCTCTCCATTAGCATTCACCAAGCAAAGTGGTTTATATTGACAGCTTAAAATGTACGACGTACTTAGCCTAAACGATTGTCAAGTATTTTATAAACCCATCCAAATCCTCATAAAAATCTAAAAGTTATGCGAATTTTTCTTCTTTAATTTCTTAAAGATGCTTTTCAGATAATACATTTGCCTAAGTACAGCTCAAGAAGCATAAAGCCTACATGTACATGTCGATAATCTTTCATGATTTTGGCTCTTAAATATTATTACTAGAGCTCACTCAAGCTGGTATGTACCATTCCGAGTGAGTGACTAGTTGGCTAGAACTCCTGACAACCGCTGGCAGCCAATCTGTCAATAGATTTTTTTCAATCTTCTTTCAATCTTTAACCAGATTTGAACAAGAGAAAAACATGTTGTACATATTTACTTTGTAAAAATGGTATAAATCCAAACAAAATATTTTTGCAATAATACTGTATCATCCATTTCATCAACACAAAGTGCCGAACACATTGTATGATTGTTTTCTTGAAGCTTAGCCAACAAAAGAAATCAAGTGCCTGCATTTTGCCAGTTGGACCAGCAGCTCCAATACTCATAAACATGTCAATCGTCAATATAGCTCCATAAGTCTAGGACAACAATACCATGACGACTGATAAGCAAAACTAACAAAATATTTAGAACAACTAGAGTACAGGCGTTTCGTCTAGACCTACCTGGACTTTGTTCAGAAAGAAAATGGCAAAACCAGTAAATTGGTTGTCCAATAAATACAGAGTCGCAAATTATTATGTTGCATGAATAAAACCACTTAAACTGCCGTGCGGCTAATGGCAACTAGTGCTACTGAAGAATGCATTTGATGAGACTTTAACAAATTGAGATATTGTGTATTTGAACCTTTTGCACTTTTAAGCGTTCTATCCATTTGATTGTTAGTTTAAAACCGACACTAGGAGAATAAATATTAAATATGAGAAAAACTAAAACTTTGATTTACCATAGATAATTCCATCGTCTGATAAAAAAGCAGAATTACCTTTTATGACTTCCTGAAAACCGGATAGCTGGAATCATTCGAAACCAGCAACGTTAGTTGTTAAAAAGACATAACCAATGTAAATAGAGTAAACGTATTTTGTATGTGTAGGGATGTATATAGAAACGAGGTGAAAAAAAGTATTTGCCAAAATGAAATAGATAAGCGTGTATAGCCTTTTCCAATGCCCGAGCTTGAAATCACTTGGCGAGTCAATAATTAACGATCCCCAATTTCATTCTCACCTGTTACCTGTTTTGTCCGTTCATACACCATTTCTAATGGATTTCCACTTTGAAGCTACAAATACAAAGTTGCAATTTTGTACCAAAGGAATTTCTACGTTGGCAATAAAAGTAGAAAGAAACACATTTTATAGTGCGCATCCCGAATTCCTACCCGAGAGCAATTTTAAGTGAATTTTACATTGCTCTATCCTAAACATTGTTGTCTGGTTGTTGTGAATTAGATTTGAACTGGCAGGTGTATCTGAAATATACGTTTTATTGTAGTATTACGTATTTTTTCCGAATGGCAAATGGTACCACAACGAAGAAAGCCATAGGCTATGTAGAAAAATATGTAAAAAGATGTGTAAAATCCGGTTCCTTTCAACTCTGGCAACGATTTATTTGCTTATTTATTACATATTTTTTTGAAAATCATGTCCACTTCTTCCTTTGCCGTGCCTCAACATCACAATTGCACTTATCTGAGTTGCCACCTCAAGCTAAACCAGCGTTTCATTTTGTACGGTAACTTTTCATGAAATGATAAATATTCCCTACAGCAGTGCAAAATAGTACTCTGTGACCAAGCGACCCAGCCCTTGTGGACCTCCGTAAACATTAATTATTGTTTTCTTCCTGATTTATCAGATTCGTACGCTTTAAAATTTCATAAAGCACCCTTAAGGGCTTAGAATAATTATGATCACAGTTCATAAAAAGCAAAGTTGTGAAAACGCATGGAGTGTTGATAAAAACAGTTTAGAAAGAGAGAAAGGAGACGATTTAATTATTTTGCTTGTGTTAGGGCGTTGACAAATCTGTTCTTTCAAAGTTTTAAGCTTGATTGATTCGAATTAGCGATGAGTTGCGATATATTATAGGCAAGTTTTATCTCCCTTAGTACTGGTTTGCTACAGTTTTTTAACTGAATGCCACCCTAGTCAGACTTGATGTGGCGTTGACTTGGCAAATTTCACTTGCTGATTGCAGCAGGTCGTGAAAAATCTTCCTCCCAGAGAAGTGACTGATGACTTGTGTATAAAAAAGTAAAAAATCTTGAGGCTAGTGCGCAATCTACATTTCAGTTCATTTCCTTAAATTAAATACGATTTGTGTGATTCATTGTTTAGGGCGCAGTAGTAGTATGATCAGTAGGTTGACTAAGCGTTCAAGATTTAATTATAGACTCTTAAGCTGTTATACGAAAAAACCTGAAAGAAGCTCTTGCTAAAAAAACATGTAGCGTATAGTAACTTTCTTATGTTACTATCCGGATTTCAGGATTGCATAACGCGAAACTAATGGACACAGCGTATTTTATTTCTCTGTGGACTTTAGGTTTAATCTAACAGTCTTTTTATTTGAAAGTAAATGATACGTTGCAATGAAATGACCGTTTCTGGTTCTCACACAAAAACAGTTTGTTCGTGCGAGTCTTGCTCTGCACGTAGATTCATCAACAATTTTAGCTGGGCTGAAAGTAAACATTGAGAACTGTGCATAGTGATATTTTTGATTCTACGACACCTACTCCCTAAAATGAAGACCAAAAATGCAAAGGCAGTAGTAGTACATTAAGCAAGTACGTGTTCAAAAGTGCGATTTCAAGTTTCGTAATGACTTGTTAGCTTATTGTTCTGTCAAGCTGGATATGGCAAGTGGTATTACCGCATTGCTAACAATGATGATAATAATAACACTGCAATAATAATAACAACCATTACAGAGAAAAGATAATACCTGGTATCAGTAATCAGTACAAGTATGGTAACACTAGTTAGCTTGTGAAAATCTCTGCAACTGATGCATGAAATGAGAACGCAAAAGTTTCAAACTTGTCACTGCATTTCTGCTCTGCTACTTTGTTTTGTTTTCGTTCCCTGCTCGTTATTGCTTTGCAATGTGATAATAAATATGTAGCAAAATCACAGTCTTTGGCATGCCGATTGCAATTATCGTTCATTATACTAGTATTATAAATTTCTTTTACTGGACCTATATTTCAGAGATTGGTTCTCTTCACACAACACAACTCACCAGACATCTTGTCAAAAAAGTAACCAAAAAATTAAAATACAGTTGCTCATGATGATGATGAGTGTGCAAGAATTATTATTATTATTGTAAAAAGACAGCAGTGGCTGCTGTTGCAATTGTTGGTTATGTGAGAAGAAGCTACGAAAAAGGAACCAAAATCCAAAATAAAAACCCCTGTGTTCCCTGCCAGCAGCATAGTGGATGCATGTGAGCTCTGCTTTTTAAATCTCTGGGAATGATACTTATCTGGCACTTCACCGTACAATTGCTGCCCGGTGCCGTTTTCGTTATCACAGTTGTTCTAAGATTTACATCTGAAAGATGAGATGAGATAGTAAACGCCAAAAATACATGCGCGTACGAAATAATAATAAAACTGAGAATGGCTGGCTTTGTTCGACAAGGTTTAGGCCACACTCTCTCGTCATAGAGCTACCAACGCCATGATCATCTTTGCACTGCACAGGGTAAGGTTCAATGTTTTCGTCTGTCTTCATACATCATTGTTGCGTACAGCCACTATGCAATTAAAGTAGTGGTGGAGGAGTAGGTACCACACCGAGGTGGTACGGTGCCTCGATGAATGCCAAAAAATAATAATACTAAAAAAGAGATGTTATCAGCCAGTGTCAGTTTTCTGGCAGTAATAATAACAATTCCTTTTACCATACATGAAAAATGTACAAACTGCTGCTGGTGGTGGTGGCTGGCAGTGGTAACGCTTTTACATTTTTCCTGCAAATGGAAAAAGTAATAGCTAAATGGTACTCGTGCCCGAAATACCGTTTCATCACATAAATCTAACCCTATTTATTTGACACATAAACGGAACCAGGGAAGGTCGTGAGATTGCCCGTGCGATAGGCACCTAAAGATGAAAGATGCGTGAGCACTCGAGTACTGAATGTACAATAAAAATTATGTCATTTTATGTGTGTGGCCAGCTAGGAACTGCAAAATGGAAAGCTTTCTTAAGCTTGAATGATAAATGGGCTGCCACGTACAACAACGTAGGCACACTGGGATTTTTATTGATTAATAAAAAGTATTTCAGCACTGTTCGCGTGTGTACGTTATTGTCATATTATACAGAGATATCAGCGTACCCCATTGTTGATCTTCAGCGGAACTTCAATAATGCTTAATGTGAATAACGATAAAATAATTGATAGTGTCCATTGAATTCACTTTTTAAAAAATAACTGTTCAAACTGTCATAAAATGGTAACTTTATCCTTTTTTATGCGGCATACTCTATCCTTTTATAGCGGTGCGTAGAAAGAGCAAGTGGGACGTGTAGTTGTGGAATTCCATATATATTGTTTAAGCCAAATTGACAACTTCTGATTATTAGGCTGAGCACTGGCAATAATCAGCAGCAGATTATTTCTGTCTTATTTAGATTGCCTGAACGAACAAGGGACCATATGTCTGCTTAGCTGTACTTATTCAGTATGATTAAGGTTTTTATCAAGGAAAACTTGTGCGTATAAGTGTATATCCTGAAATCAGCTTGAAGCACACCTGGTCTCTAGCCTCAATAAAATGTGCCCAGCCGTTTTACTTTCGTAATCAGCAATTTTCATCTATCACTGAAAACCCATCATAACATTCTAATTCTATCAGCCAACACTGAATCGGCCTTGTTGTACAATGAATATATACAGTGAATATACAACCCGCACAAAGGAACGGGTTTGTGCAACACCAGTGTATGCTTTTCTCCATTTCTAATTTCCCTTCTCTTGTCTATCCGAATACAAGTAGGAGGAAGAGTATCATTTTGATTAAAAACACACAACCAACGAGCAGGGTGTTGAAATGCAGTACATAAGTAATGTGCTTCCATTAGTCTCCATTTTTTGTGCACAAAAACGAGAAAGATTTGAAAAGCTCGATTATAGCTGAGAGCTTCCGGTGTGTGTGGTGAAGTTGGTGAGAGGGTTAAAAAACAAAAGAACATTTTAGTTCAACTTTAACAACTTTTCCTGTGGTAAAAGAATAAAAACGCTGATGATGATGGATGAAGGTAGCATTCGTTCGTACCAACCATACCAGCTACCAACCGCATTGGGTTGTTGCATATACCACATATCGCTCTCATAATAATCATTTCCCTGATAGCAGTTTCATGATTTTTCTGAGAAAACGAATTATAAAGCGCTGACAGACTCGTAGAAACATAAAACCTGATCTGGCCATTATATTGGATATACATTTATTTTAGTATCGTCACGTGTTGAATATTGCAAACGTTAATTCTTTATGCGGATTCAGAGAAACCATAAAACTCCGGAATCTTTGCCATAGAGTTCGAAACATCATTTTCTTACAACTACCAGATACTTTTTTGAAAACAAGAAGCTTGAGTTTATCTTCAGTGGCCACAATTTAAAAGATGACAAAGTCAGGATGAAAAGATAAAACCCAGCAGCAGGGTTTCTACCTGAATATACTTAAAATGCGTGAATCATGATGACAATATCGTGAAAGCCACATAATAATGTATAAAAGCTTTCTGTGTAGTCCAATGGCCTTCACATTCATTTTATTTTTACAACTTTTAAGTTATGATGAGGTACATTCAAAGCTTCGGAGTCGAGAGCTATTGAAGCATAAAAACCAAGAGTCAAGTTAAAATTTGCATAATCAACTACATTGAAGCCAATTTACAAATAGGTCATTTTGTAAAATGCACACATATTGCACAAAACACTTGTACGATTCAAGTGTGATCATAAAAGTATAAAGATTTGCCTCAAATGCGACGCATCATGGCAAGGAGATATTTAGATGAGGCATGTTTTATTTGACTGAACAAACAAAACTCGAATTTCTTGTGATTTTGCAGAGATAATTCTTTTTACTTGCATATTTATTATGATGTGTGCTTGCTTTACACTTGTTTCGCTTTGTTAGAATAAAAGTTGGGAAAAGATTGGCATTTTCCTGCCTAAAGTTTTGCAGTACTATAAAGCATTTTCAAAATGCAAGAAAAGAAACGACACTGATTTGAAGACGGATTCAGGATCCTTTACCGCTCATTTCTTTTGTGGTAAAACGTTTATTAACTTTCTGGGAGCCATATAGGAGCATGTACAGTTTTTGAACATCCTTGACTTGATTATGATCCACATTTGACATTTTACTCAATTCTTCTTTGAAAAAAGGTAAACCATTCCTGAAGCACAAAACATGAACAAAAGATTCCTAGAGCAATACATGCCATTTTGACATTTTTATACTGTTATCCCCAAACCCAAATAGTTGGTTCCGACCAAGCATTCGCTATAAACATGCAGAATTGCCTAAACCTGCATTTAGTATACAGAAAGAATGTCAGAGGTCGGCAAACAGGTAAGCAGGTCAAAAAACAAATGGCAGGGTCGTGTCGGATTCAATAAGTGAAATGAGGCTGTATCTGCATAAGTACTTGATTTTTTATATCAAAGTCATAGCAACGTAGGAAGGAGAAGAAACGACCCAACGACACTTTTTTTGCCAGAGTGGATATGTGTGTCTAAAAGTATATTTTTTATGTATTTTATATTGCCCATGCATGAAATGTTGATTTGTTTTACGACTATGCATTATGCATTATTGTTACATTCAACAGTCGCTTTGTGAAAAAAAAATCTAGCAATAGATTCATATACAAAAATACCGGTGGTGGTGTGGCATAGTAGCGTCGTCGTCGGTAAGTTGTAAGTAATGAACTGAGAAAGGAAGAGATAAAAAGAAAACCAGCCTGCAAAGAATTTTTACAATGTTTACTGGCGGTGTCATGAAGTCATTCAGGTGAGCCACACCACCACACGACATAATGGATACATTTTTTCACTGATGAATAGATAGCATGCGCTGTGTGCCTTACAAAGGAGGGTGCAACAGCGTCACCAGTGGCTCAAAGTTTTATTTCTTCAAAATAAAAACAAGATAATAATATTATGCCTACTTCAAAGTTTACAAACGGGTATAAAGGGAAATCTATCATTGAAATGATCGAATCATATTTATGATTACACCAACATTAAAGTTGGTTAACGTACAATGCTTTCTTAAACATGGACACCGTAACTACACGGAAATATAGATGTTTATATGTGCATCTTCATTACAACCATTGAAGGAAATTAGCACTCTCAGAAATCGCACATTTTAATCGAGTGTGCAAGGTATGTAGTAATTATTTACTTTACACACAACGCATATTTCAGCTCACCCACAAGCGTGCGTTTTTTTTCTCGTAGAAAAAGTATCCGTTAGAAAATCTTACAAGTTCACGTAATCAACGTCGTCAACAAGTAGCTTTTCAGCAACTAACAAACTAGCATGCAGTCCTCCCTGCGTTCTACTTGTCTAACGTCTCCTCATGTCAGCAGAGGAACGACAAAAACTGCAACAATATACGTCATTCAATCTCAATTATAATCATCATCTTCGTCAACTTTAATCATTTGGTTAAGTCAATGAAAGTGACGCTGATATCATGAGAAGCAAAAGGTGGAGATGGAAGAAAAACTAGTATTTTGAATTTTTTAACGAAACAAATATTACTGCCTGCCTTTTTGCTGTTTATTTACTTTGTTATATTTCACATATAGGTAGCTTTCTGGTTTATAGGACGCCGCATGGCTAACAAAAATCTTGATCTTTAAATTGTATAATATGCTTAATAGCATGTACGTCCAATAGCCAGGTATAATAATCAGAATTATGAACAGACAACAGTTTGGTGGATTGTTTGCTGTATGTTGCCGGTCACTGGTGCACCGTTTGTTGAAGCTACTGTCGGGATGTGTTTTCCGTCGTCACTTGCTCATTAAGCCCAAGAAGGAGAAATTTTTCAGCTAATGATTGAGATGCGCTATAGACTTCAATCAAAGGAGCGTAATATTCATACACGGCAATAATTGGGACGTAGAATCAAATTAACAATGCAGGTTGTGTAAGGGCACCAAAACATACATGCCATAACTTCCTTATCCTTTTCTGATTCGGTACAATGGTAATTTACACTAATTAGGGATCAACAAGCCCATTTCCAAATAAACACGACTGAACATGATCATTTAGAAAAATATTTAAATGTACCTTTGCGCGTGGCGCGTACAGCTTACATGACACACTACCTATTTACGCTCACCAGTCTAAAAAAAGTCGAACAATTCAATTTAAGCATGTCAGCAATAATAACTTACCAATGACACAGATCGGGGTCCTAGTGCGTCCTCTTCATCTTCGTTTTCTCTTTTGTGGTAAAAATCCGTGCACGAGTACAAACTTTTCTTTGACGCTCTGTTTCAAATCAAAGACAACAGGAAAACTGGATTAAACATTTTAAATCACAATTATGAACTGATGAACGCTTTTTTCTGGTACTTCCAGCTTTATAACACTGTCTTTTATGAAATATATATGTGCACAGGCAAAAAATTTAAAGATAGCGTTACTTTTTGTAAATTAATTAAAGCACATTAAAGTCTGTTTTTACTGTTCAAGCTTTTCTTGTCAGCTAAAGTAATCAAAGATGTTTTGTTTCAAGTTGTAAACGCATACCTTTACAGCGTTTGCGTAGGTACGCTTATTTTTTCATTTTACCAAAATAGCAGAGAGAAACATAATACCTCACCTCACCGTTCAACTACAGTTCCGCTAATACTAGCTCTTCAAAAAATACTTCGCATAGCGCTTCAGATTCGGCATATCGGCATCATCATCGCCATCATCCAACACATGCACCCAACAACCACGTCAGTAACGACTTCCCCGTCTTATAAAAAATCACACACAGACACACACGGTGCACCACTGCAGAGTTAGTAAAGTGCCTCAATCTTCAACGCAACTTTTTAGTATTTTTTTCGGTTTTGATATACGCTAATGATAACAATGACTCGACTCTCTAAAGAGTGGTTGAATGCAAGAGCAAGCCAAAAAAATGAGTTATAAAAGACGTACTGCAAAAAACTAAGGTATAAAATACCATTGAAACCGTAGTTATGTAATAATGTAATGCACGCGTTCGTGCAAACATGAGACTATCAAATTTCTTTTTAAAATTTACGTTTTTTGCTCTTATATCATATACATTCAATTTTTCACGTATGAAACATTTCATAATGTTCCTTCCTGCGCTACAAAAGAAGCAAATATTTACGCATACGTGCGAGTACTGCGTACACGTAAGTAAAATATGTTATTTGACTTTTTTAAACAATGATTGTAGTTTGTTGTAGTAGCAGAAGAAGGTGGTAAAAACTATGTAAAGGAGGGAGAAGCAGATTTACTATGAGCAATTCCTTTTTGCACTGACAAAAATGAGCATGCACATATTATGTGGCCGTAGCATTAGACTAAGTTTTCTTTTGGTGCAGTGAACTGACATATTATTACTGAGATGATCATGATGATGATCGCAATATTGGTGAATGCGGAGGTGGTGAGTGATATGAGAATACTGACAGGAACTTGGTTTCTTTGTAAGGCACGTCTGCGTTTGCACGCACCGTGTAAAAAAATGTTTGTGCGTTTTTGTGGAGGGATGACTTAGTTTTTTTAATAAAAATCTTGGCAAAGTCTTTTACCATCTCTTTTTAAGTTTAAGGTTTTCAGCTTTTAGCTAATTGTTTGCCAAGTATTTTGTAACTTACTCTGTTTCGCGCGGTATTGCCTTTTTGGTATTTGTGCGCACAGCTCGTGCACCACGATATAAAGTCCATCATCATTTATAAACGACAATTTATGTTTTACCTACAAGATCAACTCTCCTCCACCACATGTAAAATATACGCATTCAAGGAAAAACGTTAGTGTGTACAATGCACGCATGTAGGTGTTTGCACCATTATAGTCCATTAGTGCGTTAATTGTCGCCGTGAAGTGCTAAATGGCTTTCATCAAAGATATAATATTTAATGAACGGCTTGATGAACAATACCAGAAGCTCTTTACCTACATGAATGCGCAAGAACAAGATGACAAGACAAGAGGATTATATGGTTTGTTGGTGTCCCTTGCTAAAAATGTATTGCAATTTACCCCACACGTCCTTTCTTGGAGAAACAATAACTATATGAATAGTGAATCATTGCATTTTATACTTTGTAACTTTGGATATTATGTAGTGCCTTTTGTACACACTTTTTTGAATACATTTATCAATTATCACACTTTGAGCTGTTATACTGAACAGTAAAAGAAGCAGCTCTGATTTAATATTATGATACTTTTCGTCAAGTAAATAATGATGAACTAGATTCTGATAAGGGCGGTCAATCAGTCAAACTGATGATGAGAGCATCGTTATCTTCACATAACGGGCATTTCAGGATGACAGGTGATTGTTGTCTTTTGAAAAAAAAGGAACACAAGTAGTAACTGACTTATTGATTGCTGCCAACGAAATGAGACAAGAAAAATGTGTTCTTAATAATATTTAGATGTCCTCCTATTGTTATCATGTACATGGGCAGAGCGCTACCCTTAAACAGGTTGTTATCTTAGCGTCGTCACCAGTGACAATAACATGGTTTCGCATTTCTCAACTTACAAAAATGTGCATGGCTAGACTAGAAACGATGGATTTGACCGCGTGGATGATGTTGGGTTTGGATTGTAGGGCTAAGCAATTGATGTCAGATTATTTGACATTTTTTGCGTACATGTAAAAAATAATTTATTCATTATTATCATTAAATTTCATTGTTTACTGTTTGAAGAAAGAGGTTATGCTCCTCTCTGAAAACTATCAGACCAGCCTTCAAGAAAACAAATAAACAAGGATTGGTCCGGATGTTCTTGATGGCTGTAGGAGTATGCTGATGAAAAGAACATATTTTTTAACTTGTTTCAGTTTCATTAAACTAATTAGTGTAATATGTCCAAACTAATCAAATAATTAAACTCTGGATACTACTTGCGCACATGCAAATTAAGCGGATCCGTGTATTTTTAAACTTCTTCTGCCCAATCTTTTCATAAGCGACTAATAGAGCTGGTGGGTGCACCCATTTAGGAACGTCAATTTGCCAGCCAATCACTACTACTCCCATTTGCAGTCAATCGACTAATGATGAATTACCCCCATGTCCATGGAAAGAGCGTACGCACGAAGCAATATTGGTCACATTTGTGAATGTCACGATAAATAATAATATTGTGCACTTCCTCAATTTAGCCAGCAGTCACTTGCCATTTTGCCATGCTCCTTTATAATGATTTTACTCCTCTTTTTAGATATTTTTGGGTTACATAATGCAAATTTCATCAAGTACAATTTTGACATCTGGATAGACATAAAAAGCCACAGTGGAAAATCAAGGCCCACTACTCTTTTCGTTTATGAAAAACACAAGGAAGTTGTCATGCTTGGATAACTCGACTTGCCATTACCTTTCAGCACCATGACATTATCTTGCTTAAAACATGTGCGTTCACAGGAGGTTCATGATTATTACTGACTAGGCAGTTTCGAAAAAACAATATCTTAGGTATGCTCATATACCATTGATAATTGAATCAATCAATAAAATTTTTATATCAGCGATAAAACTAATAAGTTGCTAAATGTTTGTATTTCTCTGCAAATCGATCAATAGTTAAAGGCTGTCATGTGAACACTTTGAATTTTTGTGTAACATGAACTGCTAATTTATTAGGTTTTCAATTTTACAAAAGCCGTAAAGATAGTCGTAATTTCGATCGACGTAAACATAAAAAGTAGACATATATTTTTCACTGCACCACCACTACCATTACTTGTTGCTGATTGCACCCACACATTTTTATCCCAAGAAAAGTTGTAATATAAAATGCAAGAAACGTTCATTTACATTGCGTGGTCATAATATTATATTGTATCATAAAACACATTACTTTGGCGGATTGCTTATTGGTCAAAGTACACTTTAATTGAGCAAAATGAGCATTACAACTACTGAACGCAAATTTGCCTAAAGAACTCGGCAAGACTCATATTATGTGGCAAGCAACATGAGTATCCCAATTTTTCTGCACAAAAATCGCACAGCAGATTGATTACGTTGAGTTAAAATGCAACATGTTAAATTGCCGAAAAAAACCTGAGTTATTGCTTGCCTTGAAAACAAGATTGTTTCGTGTTTACAACTATCCGCTTGGTAAATGGTAATGAATATTAGATTTACTTTGTGATAAATGACGATTTTCATTCATTTAGACGTTTCCTGCACAAACTTTCATTCAAAATGAGCTGTCTCTTGGCAGCAGTAATAACTAAAAATAACAAAAAACGTCGTTGCCATAATAATTGCTAAAAATAATCGCCAGTTAATTTGCAATATTTGGTTACCTGTTTAATAAACTTGCTACATGTAATGTGTGCTAATGTGATAGGTACAATATTTACAAGTCTACTAATCAAAATGGGAGGCCAAAACAAACACAGAGAACGGACACACGACATACAAGCGTGGTTAAGTGTAGCAAATGACAGGACGTTCATGAAATGCAAATCAGCTTCAGTGACTAAATTCGCAAAAGATGATATTGGCACATTGTAGCTATTAAGTATAAGTTATGAAGTCGTTTACTCACCAAAGATATTATTGTTGGTCATTTCATCAACTGCTATTATTATATTTCAACACTTTGCAGCTTGCCAATTCTCTGAGAACTATGCAAAATTGACTGAAAAATTAGGCATTTCAAGCGTCAAGGGAAAATATTATTCTGTTTGTTTGCAAACAAAGAAGTGCCGATGAGCAAAAACTGACAATGCAAGTGAAAAGTTCAAGCAAATGTTGCAGTTTAGCAAATGTCAAGAAGAATGGGGGTCTACATCACATTCATCAGGATGAATTCCCTTTCGAAAAATTTCATTATTTTTTGAGCCTCTATTGTCTGCTTTGAAATGAGGGTCAACGACAGTGATATCAACTCTGAATAGGTACTCCAAAATCCTTCCCATATTTCAGTGAAAACAAAAGCTGAGAAAGGAAATTTCAAGCCATTGTAGTCTTCCTCTAAGAAACAAATGGGGAAGCGTATTATCGCCATCCGTCAATATTAGAACTGCTGGCTTATAGACTTTTCTCGCTAGCAAAAAAATAATAAGCGATTTAATCTTGATCTCGACGATGAACCACTTTTTAAAGCTCTTCAACAAATCCTCTCAAGGCTTCGTGCATTTTTTTGCACTGGCTCTCTGGGACAAGCAAATATGTAACAGCAAATTGGAAGGAACCAGAGCAGCGTCAGCGTGTCAATGTGCCAGTGTGAAAGAACACTATAACAGGAACACCTCTTGAGTGCATCTTCCTAACTCTTATATTTTATTAGGTCTCTTTGATCACGATGACGACGGTTGGATGTGAGTAGAGCCATAATCATCATTATCATCATACATTGATATATTACATGATAATGCTGCTCTAAAACTGAGCACACGAGATCACAATATCAGCAACCTCGCTGCGTCGGGACAGATAAAAGTGTTTTTGAAACAGGTAGTTAGGCTATAAGTGTGCGTCGATAATGTAGCATTTTCACAGATATGTGTCATGACACGCATAAAATTGAAAGCGTGTGTGTTTACACATGAGGATGACATGCAAACTCTCATATATACCAAAATGTTCTGCTCTCCATTCCATTCTCACAAAAATCCGCCTTCCTTTGCCACTAACAATAATGGTAGTAATAATATTAACGAAGATTAAAAGTTATAGATAGAAAGTCCGATGAAACGGAACAACGGGAAATTCTCTCTTTTCATGATCTTAACAACACATTAAAGCTGCTAGTGCGCAACATTGAACACTTCATTCGCCACAAAGTCTATTGACTCTGATGATGACGCCAAGTTAGCTGTGACTGATAATGAGAGTGACTAAAAACCAAGATGAAAATTTCATGCAGGATTTCTTTCTGTGAAACATATAGCGGACAACTACTATAATAATGGAACAAGAATGAGAAGGCGTTTTAGCAATGACATGCAAATGTGAATGTATCACTAGTGATACAATTATTTTGTACAAAATGATATTTATGCGGAATCATGTATGACAATCATGAATCATACATAATAAATGTGGTAGTGATGATGAGGATGAATCAAGATAGGCATTTTTCGCAAGACTCCTGGCCGCCGGCAGATAATTTGATTTCCACTGGTCTACATTTTCTACTGCAATGTGTTGTTGCTTTATAATTAAATGTTATGAATTGGTAGTCATGCTTTGAATCCTTGAACTGCGTAATCGCTTTCAAAATTAGTAGTTAAATTCAAAAAAGTTTTGTGCGTCGAGCTAAATTTGATATTTTTCATTGCTAATAAAATGCTTAAAATTTCAAGCAAAAGCGATTCGGTTATTGTGTCATAAATTACATTGACACTAAACTGTAAACATGACGCTCTAAATACTAAATATTCTGCATGCAGAAAAACGTTTCGTGGTTGGGTTTCCAGTTTTTATGCTTCCGCCATTATTCAAAGCAGAGTGCCTACAGGTTCGCATTAAATTTTCATTATGTTTCATAACTTTGTAAAAATATTTATTAGGGATATTAAAATGCATTATTGCATGAACAACCAAATATATTTGAAAATGTTTAATATTTTTCTTTTCGCTTTTTGCTGTAGTCTCTATTCCACATGGCTTTTTAGTGCTGAACGTTCTCATTCCTCCCATGCTAATTTGAAGTTGCATAATCGAGATGAGTAAAGTTTATGAATGAAAAGATAGTAATAGTAAACGCTTGCCGCTTTTCAAACCACCTAAATGTGACAAATCAATTTTTAAGTTCCCCTCCGGCAACTCGTAATTTTAGACACTTTTCTACCAAGTCTTTACACTGAGCGTGTAATGAATCAAAGAACATCAGCATTTTTTACCACGCCACACCACACGCCTTGGAGAGAAAAAATTGCATTGCAAAATTGCAAAACGCTTATTTGCTAGAATGAGCCGCACGTTAGACAAGGCTTAATATGACTATTATGGACTCCAAATTGAGTACAGTGTTAGCTAAATTATTATTTTAAAGCTTGTCTTATAGAGTCTTGTTACTATTCAGCATTCTATTTATCAGTGTGTTAATTTGTCTTCATTCGCCTTTGAGACTTCAAGAAGGAATATATATTTATACCGGAATACACGCGCAATGTGTCATGTTGCTAACAATCCACCAAACCTCAGTCCTCATTCACTTTTATTCTGCAAAATCCTATGGCAACAATAAATAGATGACAATGTCTACGAAGAACGAACTAAATCATTCTGTTTGGTGTACAACAAAAGAAAATATTTAGACTTTGAATACAAAGTTGACATTTACGAGGAAAAGAAAAATTACTGCCATTTATGCCTCACAGTGTAAACAATGTGTACGAGCGGACGAAAAACGATTACTATACTTAATACGAGCAGACAAACAAAAGTAGTAGTGGTGGCAAGGCGTTGATTCTTACGTAAAGCTGCAGGTAATAATATTTAATATTATTATTAGCCAGCAAAGGCAGAGAGAAATGAAGCCGACTAGGATGACGATGACGCCGCCGTCTGTGCCTCCTCCTTTTAGGCTTGGCTGATTTGAGCGTATGCATGTCCTCATCATCTCATCATTACTATTTCCATTGTTCAAGCAAAAGTAATCCGAAATTATTGCCAGATCTTTGTAGTCATGAGTACCTTCTATCATTCCCTAAACATAATTTAACTTCCTTTTTACATTCGTATTAAATAGTAATTGCGTTTTGCAGGTAGGTAGGCAAACCCTTCAAAATCAAAATGCGAAAAGTCGAAAAGTGACTTGGCAACAAAGCAGTTTTTCTCACTATCAACAACAAATCGGAGCACACTTCAATTTTGTTGTGTACAACAATAAAACTGCAGAATGGCAGCTTTGTAAATAGACTGAATCTCTTTCTAAAAATGAAAAGAAGTGTAATTTGTCTATCGTCATTTCTTGCTCATATCACTTCACACTGTGCAAATAATGGAACATTGAAAATAAATGACAATTACATTATGAAACAAGTTGTTACATGTCTCTTTTTAGCTTTTATTCGTACGATTCTCTTTCTCTTTTGAACAAATGGTGGTGGTACTTGACACAAAGTGTCTTGAATGCATCAAGATGGACGCTTTCTTAGACTATGGAGTAATAGTAATAACGGAATAATAAAGAAAATGAGAATATTTTTGACGCAAATAGTACTACTATTATAGTAGCAGTCAAACAGTGCATTTAGATACATAATACGCAAACAAAGTAAAACCAAAATGTTTTCTGTAGAGTGTCTACTAAAGGAACAATTAGGCTTACTTTTACTTAAATATCAAAAAATGCGATAGATTACTTCAACATTGTCAATTTTAAACTAGTTCATTGGCCTCACTGTCCTTTGATCAAAGAAAAGTCATACAAAGAGAGAATGTGGTAGGAGAAATGGCTTCGACAGTTCAGCATAAAATGGTACTTGTTGACGTTGTCTCAAGTAACTCTTGATTTTAATGGCAAGTAATGATGGAAAAACTGGAAAGCGAAATGTTTTATTGTTGCATAGCTATACAATCTAGAAAGCATTTTTGATCTGCTGAAAAAGTAGTAAGATTACGCCCTTTATCGATAATTTGTTGTTACAGTAAGAGCTCTTCTTCATCAAGAAGAACTAAACTAGTTTTTTTATATCTTATGGGTTGTACGTGGAGGTGTTGATCATGTATGTAAATGGCTTGTCTATCCCAAGTTTAGTTTGTTTCTTGCCATTTTTTAGAGTAAAATGGCAATTAAAAAGACAAACATTGTTATTTAATGATTATTTTTATGTCTGGATTTGTTTAAACTTGATGGTGGTAGACTGGCAAAGGTGAACAGATAAAACAAGCTAATAAAATATAAAAAAACATTTAAAAGCTTTCTTTGCAGCAATTTTCTGGTATGGTGAGCCGGTCGACGTGAGTAGTGTAAATTCATAAATTCACAAAACGTCAGGTTTACCCAACCGAACAGACATAACATTATGTAAAAGTACCTACGTACTCTGTACCCTTAGACAAAGTCAGATTTTTATTTAAAGTGCATATGCTACTAATCTCTGGCTTTCAAGCGGGTTAGTGAAGGGGAAAATTGACCAAAAGACACACACACAGTAAGCTTTTAGTGTTCAATTGCGCAGCAAATTCACATTACAGAGTATCACCCAGTACAGTAGTACCACTTGATCTTGAAGCGCACCACATAATATTACATTATTATTATCACCATATCACACTGCCATTTCACTGATTAAACACGCACGATTTCCCGTGAGATCAAACGGATACAACGTCACATCATTAACATTGTGCATTCCCAGCATTTCAAAAAGATAAAGAAATGAGTTACGTGATCTATTACACAAGAAGTCAGATGCAGCAAATTATTTCCAAGTTCCTCCCTGATAGTGTGTAGACATGCATTTCTTGTTTTCTGTGCACAACTCTGAATTAGTTTATGACTTTTTATATACGAAAATGTAATAAAGGTTATCCTCACAAAGTTTAAATCACAAGATTGTTACCAATCAGACTCCCCGCTAAGCAAATAATTGGAATAACACCAAAGCTTACAGTTCTAGTTGGTATGCCAATGATTTTTCGGTGAGCCACTTTGAAAGCGCACTTTGCGTAATTCCGGTTGGGTAGGCGACTTTTCTCTCACCTTTTTCGTTAAAATGTATAAAATACCTTTCGGAAATGTTTACCCCAACACTAATTACAAAGTGCGCAGAATGAAACAATGAAACAAAGAAACAATGCTTGATTTTGCATGCAATAAAATATATAGGTACGTGATAACCTGGTCTCAAGAAAAAATGCAATTTGCGGGCGTCATGCAAACCAGTTTTGAAATTCCAAGCATTTCCGATTTATTTAAAGCTATAGGTGGTGTTTGATCAACGTGGCTAATAATTTCTCAAGCGCAACGTTTGTTTGTCAAACACAATGAAATACTGCATATTATAGAGTATGGAGCATGTCTGAAGATTGTTTTTTATCATAACACACCTTTCCTTATTTCAAGCTGAACACGACATCAGGAAAATGGGCAACTCCTTTTTTTCTTTGCTGCTTCGTCATTTCCAATTCCAAACAGCTTTAGCTTTGTTGCTGCATTTCCTGTCAGAAAAAAATCATGTTGTTTTTTCTTCATTGCCGCTTCAACCTTATAGCAAAGAGTTTTCACAGAGCACAGTTTACTTAACGTGTTACTTTAAGAAACTCGTATAATATGCCGTGATGCTGAAGGAAGGGATGACTATGATAAACCGAAGCAACGCTGAATTGAATACCTAATTGGAAATCTCTAAGAACAACAAAACTCTGTGTTTGCAATATTTGCAATGTCTGATTCCGATTAGAGTTGTCTCCAACTGGTTCGAAAAGTATTATGTGGCCCCAGAAGAAAAAGAATTTTAAGTGGAAGTGTAAGTTGTCGTGTCAAGCAACAATGTAATTTTAAAATTAACGAACTGCAGACTACACTAAACTATACTGCTGCAGACAGTATGTTTAATGGTGAGCACTTTTGTTCCATATAGACTTGAAAACAGAACAAAAAACCGATATATGATGACACTGACAAGAAGCAAAAAGAGCTTCACTGAGAAATAATACTTCTAAGACTTGTCTATACATTTTTCCTACTTATTTGAAAGCAACAAAACAGGCTATTATTCTCAATAATAAACCATGGAATGAATCACATCATTTATGTTTGCTGGCTCTCTTCTTAAATCTCATGATGAGTCTTACGGAATACAATGCCTCATTATTTTAATATCATCGCCACGGCATCAATGTACAAAACGTGGCTGTTCAAAGTTGTGACTGGTAAAGCACGACAGTTTCCTCTTTCGACGAATGCGTAATATTTCTTGGGTGCACCGAGCACTTTGAAAGGAATTTATTTCTATTAATGTACACATGTGTGTGTCTGTTACTGAATCGTGAACAATATACAATGTTCTTGAATCCTGTAGACTCATCAACAGGTAAACAACAAAGTACAAAACTTTTTTTTGATTTTGAAAAACTTCCCTTTAAAACCGGTAATGCACTGACAAGTTCACGGGAAAAAGGTGAAGTAAGGTTGAACGCGTGGATAATTTATTGTCGCTTGCCGTATGGATTTGCAAGTTAATTACGATGATCATTAGCATTGCTTGAGCATTTAAAAGTGCAGCTATTCATTATATGCAAGCGAATAATCTCAGCAGGGGTCTCCCATATTTATTATCTGCTTGCACCCTAGGAATTTTTCACGTTACACGTAAACAAGGCGCAGCCTTGGTGATGGTGTATCCATTAGGCAAAATGTTTCCCAGTTTTTATAGTAGTAGCATTTTCTGTCACACAGCATTCTGTAATATATGGTATGCATATATTACAGCCATGATCAACATGGCGATTAATTGAATAAACGCTATCCTATTTAACACCACATCATATAACACGGCCAGTTTAAGAAGGACGGACTATGTCATATTTGAAAAATGGTGTGCGCTTTGCTGACACGTACTTTCTTCTTGAATTTAGACAATCTTCATGTAACTGAATGTTTGCAAGATTTTGACTTGTACACATCAACAGTACATCTATTGAATCACTATGGCCTGTCTGTTGTCGTTTCATGTACTGTGTACTCCAGTTAGTTATCATTACAGTTAGCACAGGTTACCATTGCAACAGAAAGTGGCAACGGTCAAAAGGCTAAGTATATACGATTATTACAGCGGAATGCAAAAAATATGTTTGTAACTGCAATCTTAAGCTAGTTGCAGTTGTAATTGCATACCTATTATGTGATAAGATTAAGAATGAGGAACAAACAAGAGTACAAACTATGTATTTCAATGATTATTTTACAACATATAATTACGCAAAATGTCATAACGTCGTGGTGGTGCTAGATCCCACTATTTACAACAGCTACGTTACCAGTTTTTTGACGATTTTAAAAACAATTCTACTCTCCTAGTCAATTAGAGCATTTAGCAAAAAATTGTGTATCCCTCTGTTGTACGGTATGTTTAATGAACAGAGCTGTTGACATTCCTTTTATGCGAAAATAATACTAGCAAGAGGATTTACAAGGAATAAGTCTGTCGAGAAAAGGAAACGGAAAGGGATTTCATAGAGATAACAAACAAACGTACATGTGCTGAGTGTACTTATAAACATAAGGTTTTGGTATTAGGTTTACCCTGTCAGATTGCAAGATAAATAGATAAAAGTACATAAAAAACAACAGTAAAAACTAAAAACAGTATGGGCAACAACAACAAGTAGGAAGACAAAAAATTAGGTATTTTTCTCATGATTATTACCTTATCGTTTTACCACACACCGATAAGTCTCCGTATTGTGTTAGATAAGACACGGACATTTTTAAGGCACTTGGTTTGAGATAAGCAAAAAAGAGAAAATATTTGTAGACATGGGTGCATGTATTATTTTTATTTATTGAGAAAGTAATCTACCATCTTGAAATAAGTAAAAGTTAAAGATTGTGAATAAAAAGGGATGCTGGCTGTTCATCTGTAATTTACCCTGTAATTGTACGCGCACTCGCGCAAGCGAATTTACTTGTAAAATGATTGCCCGTGAAGTTCTATTAGGTCGATTATCTCATTTTTTGCGACTGAAAATCTTTATCAAAACGATGTCCGTTTCATAACTAGAGTGCTTGTTAATTTTTCTTGACAGTTGTCCGCAATCGTAATCTATTGATCCTGAGTTAACGGAACAACGCATTCAATATATATCGCACTTTTACAAGGCATCACGTTGACTTGTTTACATACATAAAAACTGTTTTCCTTTTGTACCTTTTGTAATCATTGCAATTTAAACACCGTTTTACTAGTCGGCGCGGTGTATTCTATTTGATATGATTATGTCGAGGACGATACATGAACCAAGTTTCTTCTGACACGTCATCTATACGCTCACACAGTTATTCACCAGCAACAAATATTAACTTTTATTGTTTCTAAATTGTCTACTTAAAGCTGTAGAATAATAAGCCTCATGCCGAAAAGTGATGAAAGTTGCATAACAGTCCAATATTGCAGTACAACATTGCAGGACAAAACTTTCAATCAGCATTGTAGAAATTCCTTTGTCACTGATATAACATCATTAATAACAAAGCAAGCAAAAGGAATCTTCTTCTCAAAACGAAACCCTTTCTAGTCCTTCCAACGAGAAACAATTTTGTGAATAGCCAGTTAAATGCGTTAAATGGTGCTTCAACTTGGAGGCTTCTTTCATACAAACTCTAAAGCTACTAGCACGAAATTATTTTATCCTCGTCCCCAAAACTTTGTCGATACTTTTTGTTCGAAATTCCTTTAACAATTAGACTCGCATATTTTGAAATGGGGTTTTATACGAACATGAGATGAAGGTATGCAGTTGCATTTATTTGTATTCGGTGGAGGTAATGGCTACGCATATTTTTCCCTTGCAATAACTCGCTCCTATATTTATGTTTGGTATTAGCCAAAAATGGGCAAGCTACCATTAGCGCCTTTTAGCTGTAAACATTGGCAAAATTGCAAGAAGATTGCAAATCATGTACTTTCAGACACTTGGCCAGGCTCAGACTGGTTTTTCTTTTCCAAACTACAAACTAATTGAATATTGAGTAATTGAATTGTCTATGTTGTATGCATGCAGTATCATGCATCAAACCGCCTGAATTTTATTACTTGAAACAATTAGTCTGATTTTGTAACGGGTACTTCCTAAAGCAGTAGTGTGAAGTCACTTTTTCATGATCGTGAGGACACAACACAATGCTCTAAACATGGAAAACGGTTGAACTCTACAGTTTTGGAGTTTGCCTAAAAGAGGCTAGGTCCTCTTTCATTTTGACTTCAGGGGCAATAATTTGTACGTATAAAAGGATCGGAACTTCAAGATGGCAGAAAGTTGAGCATGACATGAGAACATTTTTAGTTTTGGATCACAGATTTCGTTTTTACGACAGGGCAAAATCAATGGAGGGTTGTGAAAGGAAAAGGACATGAAGAATGGTTACAGTTCCTCAGAGTCCTGTGAACAGCGTCGTGAACCCTAAATAGCTATTATTAAGCTTCATATTATTATTTTTTCTAAAAATTACTCTTGTTGCAAATGAGCTGGTTCAAAAAAAATATCCCACGTCCGTAAAAAAAACTTCAAACATGGTCTTGCATGCGTGATGCGTGTACAATGCAACAACAGGGCTTACTATACAATCAGCTTAATTTAAATTTTCCCTTCGTCAAATTCTCTACTTTAGAAAAATTGTGCGAATAGCTTATTTGCGTACCTAATAAAGCAGAAAAGACTGTGTGCAACAAGACGGTGGAGCATGATGATAATGAAGGAATTAAAAAAGGAAGGATGAAGTAAAAACTTTCAAAGCAAAACAAGGAAGCTTTAATGAGAAAGGACGTTATAATTCAAAATCGAAAAAATTTCTCTGTTATTGTCAAAGCGTATTCTCAAAAATGTCTTAAAAGAACTCATTTTTTCCGTCCTGCACGCACGTGCTTATTTAGCAAAATGTGCACGGGATTTGGCATTTAGTGTTGTCGTATTAAAAATTATACAACTCAATCCATAGCAAATGATGACGAATACTTGTATAATGATGTTTTATTCTTTAGCCATGCCTAATGCACGTAAAAAAGGGAAGTCTGTTTCTCTAATAGTACGAATAGCCATAATATGTAATAGTATTACATTTTTTTCGATTGCTCAGCTTTGTTGAGAAGCTAAATGATATGACTCTGATTACCATCATTATTATTACGACCATAGCTATTAGAATTTTTTATCAACCGTGCTCTGCACATGCAACAACATTGCTTCCGATTTGACAAGCGTGCATTATGCGTACTTGGTATTTGCAGTTTGAATCACATTTTTCAAATTGCAACTCGACAAAAAAATCAGTGTGTTTTGAATGGTATTGCGTATCTCTCTCTGGATTTGGTATGCGCTAAATCCTCGCAGCTTGCTTCAATAATAATATTTTGGTAAACTAAATAAGCCTTTCTTTTTGTTTTCTATCAAACGAAATCGAACACGCTTAATCTTCACTGTGCAATTTTTAAGCTCAACGTAGGCACATGTAGGCTAGTAAAAAAGAGTAAAAGTCTAATAGACAAAGAATTGTCTAGTTGTATGTTAGTCAGCGTGTGAATTGGGAGTTTTCATCAAAGCATTATCAAATCAAAGTAGGACAATTTACTCCTTGTACATTTCCTTAATTGATTGAATAATGCAAACAAAAAGTCACTTCTCTGCCTGCACAATATATCTTTTAATTGATAGTCAACATCGTATATCTCGTTATTCAAACAAAAAAAACTTTCTTACCTGATGCCTTTATACCGTCGTAAATTAGATTCACTGAGATGTGTTGGCGATTCCATTTTTAGTTGCCTTCTTCCACATACACACAGGAATTCATTTCGCTTTGATGCATGACAATAGCTTCAGATGAAAAAAAAATCCAATCTTTTTAACAAGTTCCGTACTAGTTCACTTAAGAAGATACACAAGTGATTCTTGAGTTGGAGAAGCTTGCTGCCTCACTATGACACATTTCCATTGACAACGTGAAAGTACCTAATTAAGACACAAATAGCTCAAGCTTGCTCAAGTAGGTAGATATTTGCCTTTTGGAAAAGTTTACATTTGCATCATGAGTCAAAAAATCCAAACTATGCAGATTGGAATCCCGGCTAACCGCAGCAAAAATTGCAAATGTGATAAAGAAACAACTCAATCCAAAGAATATGAGAGTAAAACAACACTACCAACTTAATGCGTTCAGAAAACCGCAATTTTCGTTCAACAACAACAGTATTAATTTTCAACAAGTTTGTAACGATCGTATTTACATTCAATATAATCTCTGGTACATATTAAAGTATCTTTGGTTTGTCTGAGTATTCATTTCAGGCCACTTGTGTAGTAGAGTGCACTTAAAACAGAACGAGGGGCTATCCACCTGTTGGTCTTCTCACTGGAACTGTCTGCAGTGAAATGGACAAGGATATAAGTATATTCAAGCAGTAATGTAGGTATTCACTATCAGAACTGCTTCTATTCTCAAGATACATAAAAATACAGTTTTTTAATACACAAAAACAAGCTTTGCTTTTGCTGTGTTCTCTTTTACTTTTCTTGGTCAAAAGCTATTCTCCATTCAGCTAGCTTGTTTTCTGGGGTGTTTCATGTTTTATGGGATGCCAGGTTTTCTTATTATCTTAGTCATAGGAAAAATCGCGTGAGAACAATGAGAACAGAGCAAAACCACACACGGCAGCAACAACAAAAATCTAGCGAGATACATAAATATGTTATCTACATTCACGCGAGATATTTTATACCATTTTTAAGAGAGAAGCATTTGAGCCGAATGAAGTGAAAAGTTGAACCGTCTCAGGCAACAAAGTAGTAATGTTATGTGTTTGATGATGGTAAAAGGAGTCCCTGTTTGAGGTTTTCTTTGAATTGCGTTTTACAAGCATTCATGCAAAGTGTAAAGCAACAGGTTGGATAATGCTGATCGCTTTTTTCTACAACACACGGTAATATTCACAAACAACAGGCGATAGATGCACAAGTGCAAAAGGAATGTTCCCGTATTTCTCTATTTCTCAACAACCAATTTTTCTTCAACTCTGGACATGAATAATAAATTTTACCAAATGTGGCGATGAGGATGATGGTCCATGAAAAAAGTATTTCCATACCCACTTTTAGCACATCTTCCTTTGGTATTTTTGTGTCTGCACGTAGGTATTTCGGATTTGAAAGGAATGAAATGCGCAGATAAGTTAATGAATGAAGTTGAAAAATCGGAGTCAGAGTTTCATGCAAATGAGAGGTTCAATCACTGTTGCTATGATCCTCACATTACACCAGCACCACCACAAGGAATGGAATCAAGCAAAATATTTTCATACTCCTCGGCAAGAACAAAGAATGACAGCACACACACACAGAACACACGGCTTTTATTGTTTGAAATGCTTCATGAGCGAGAATGCCAAGTTGGTTTCTTGCAAACTGGCTTTTTGTCCCTAGAGCAGAAGAGCAAAGATGCACATGATTTTATTGTTATTCCTCTTCGGCAGCAGGAGCAGAAAGGTAAAAAAATCTCGTCGCTGACGACGACGGTGGCTAGGCACAATCTCTAGTGAACGACGGACGTCCAAAGGAAGGAGGCAAAGCAAAAGGTCTTTTCGTCCTTTTTACATTTCACATCAGCGTGATATTGTCTACGAGTATGTATCTACAATGTCCACGACGACAACTCACACACACAAACAACAGTGTAATATTATGTGCAACAATGAATGCCTAAATGTAGATGCGGAGGCTTTTTTATCCTTTTGCCTGCATGCGTAAAGTTCCTTTATAACCAGAGAGCGAAGCACACAGGATGCCATTTATTTTTTCATACACACATTTACTCACTCACTGGCGACGAACGAACCAAAGTAAATAACTATCTTGTGGCAAATGAGTCACTGACTTATATAAAAAACCAACGCCATGTCATGCCACCACCTTTAGCAGAAAAAGGAGGATGAAATGCCTCACCTTAACTTGATTTTTGCTACATTCACTCAAATCCCATTACGATGATATTATGTTCTGAAAAGTATCAGGTTCGTGTGTGCAGGAAAGAATTGCCAGTCGTTATAAAGAAAATAGAGACTACAGTATTCTCTTTTTGTGGAAAACTACGACAAAACTTACTGCGTCAATAATTGTATGTTCTCCGCAAATGTAAAAAATCTTCTTGCACAACCTAGACATTTGGAATGAAAAGTCTACCTAAAATCTCTGCATACCATACCATAAAAAGGGAAAAATATTTACTGATTTTTTTTTGCTTTCCTTACAAGTCATTTCCAGACAAACTGAAAAATGAAACGTTCCTCCACAGAGCAGCGCAATTTTGTATATGGTCACATTAGTATGTATTTTCCTTTAAGTCGTAGTTGGTTTTAAAAAACGAAGCATGACTCAATAAACCAAGCTACAATGTATGTATTATGTATAATATGCGTCTAAGAGCATAAAAATATTGAAGGTGTTTAAAAGTACTTTTATTACAAGGCTTTAAAATCATTTGCTTCATAATGCCTCCCCTTCTTCTTATATGCATTTACGCAATAGTGGGTACGCACCAAACTGGATAAACTTGCTTTGCAACAATCATCCCCTGACTCACGATGATGATCATTACTGTTCCAGCATCCGATTCAACATGTATATTTTTGTAATGTTATGTTTCATAATACATTGTGGATTTTTATGCACAGGAACATGTTTTTCATTTTTCCTCAACTCCACTTCAAAAGAAAGTGATGCAAGATGCAATGCATGGGTGAATATGAAAAGGCAACTCCTGTCAGTCCTGCAGCTGAGGAGACTAGCGATGATGATGATAGTATGAATGCAGAATGCATAAAAAATAAATGGAAGATGAAATGGTCAGCCTAAGAAAAACATTTCCCTACCTTTATACCTTGTCTTTAATCCCAATGTAATGATATAGTAGAGGTAACAATGAGTCAAGGTGTGTTTTGTACTGACTGTTTCCCATTGCAACATTGTTGCAGTGCAGCAAAAGCAAAACTGGTACTGGATTCAAATCCAACAAAAGCTATATATTCAGTTGAAAGGCAAAAGGGAGAGGATTAGGGAGAACATTAACGGAAAGAAAATATAAAGGGGACTGTGTAATACATTTATACTTTTTACTTTCGTGTTGCGCCATGTATCATAGACGAAGAGAGTTTCCACGATAAAACTTGAGATATTACACGGCTTGCTCCCTTTTTTACTACCTGTCCCTATCCGCTACCGACAACAGGACGGAACATTTGAATGCCTTAGCTAAATTAATACAAGGAAACTGTGTAGAAGCGGTTGGGCCTGTCTGGAATTACAGCTAATGTTTTATCTGAGTATCAAAACATTACAATTATATCAATGTTTATATTGTAGAAGGTCGGTGTGGGAGAACCACTCGTCTACCAGCTAAAGCGAAAGGGTTTAAAAGTCCTTAAATATGAGTAGAGTGGATCTGTTACCTTTCCTTTGGGTAAATTTGTTGGTATACGGCCTCAACAAGATACTTTCTGAAGTTGATGTCGGCATTGGACATGCTTCTTTTTCTGGCGTTGCATAAATGTCTACACAAAGAACGGATGTATGTAATTATGAAGTTGTACTATGCATATTTTTTACTTGTACGCAGATATGTTCACAAGTTTACGTATATCTAATGCAGATATCTCATAATATTATGCTATTTTCCATACATGTCCCTCCCTACTCATAATGATTACAGTAATCATTAACATTAGCAATTTCTAAATGTTTTGCAAATAGTAAAAAAAGCAGTCTGTGAAAGGATGAAGAGTAGGCTATTTGTACTTCCGTTCCACTCTTCCTCTGTCCCCTCCAGCATTTATAATGAAAACTACAACGGAAAAGCTAAAACAGGCCAGGTGCTTGCAATTAATACACTTGAAATAGAGCACAGCGTATACCGTCACCCTTTGATTTATAGACATTAAACTTAAATTTTACACAATCACCTTGAAGTATAACCGAGAAAAGTTGAATAGAATGATTGTCCCATGTAAGTAGAACACTCATGCAGTAAACGCATGCTATTACTTTTCATTTTCCTAATTTAAGCTTTATGAAAATGAAATGATGTCATGAAAAAAAAACGCGCAGCTAACTTTACTATAACACAGTAACAGTAATAATAACAAGAGAACATAATCCCAATCCGTTTACTTGGTGCATTATGCAATGCTCGGACGAAGGGATTACGGATGGGGGAGTTTACTTTTCTAGCCGTCATGAAAAGTAGTAAATTACAATGTACTTGCTAGCCTGGAGCAATTTCCAGATGCAGGCAATTCAAAAGTTTTTTTTATAAAAGTCTGGGTCGAGACAAAATTCCTATAAATACATAATCCCATTTATTACATAAATTCCTTACTCTTCCTTATTGTCTTGCAAGAATTCTCACTTTTTCAAGACATCCTTGATTTTTTTCCTTTTTAAAATAAGACGCAACCCCAATCTAGAGCACCATATCAGCTATATATGTTGATGGGTAAGCAGGAAATCTGAGAGGCTGACAAAGCACTCTCTGCCTCCTCGTGAAAATTATCCACCACATAATATGGCACCTGGAGGGATTCAAACCGAGTATCCCTTATAGCATCTCTACTTCTATTTCTCCTTGAACACATACAATTGTGTAATCATGTAGTAATCATGACTGTAATCATCACTACCGCGTATCATGTATCCTCTCGGCGTGAACAAAAAATTCTCTATTCTTGATTACAACTTTTTTAGTTCTTTAATCCTTTTAACTAGCTTCTCTCTGAGTCATGAGAAAAGGATTTGGGTTCGATTACAGTTCACGTAGTAATATGCTGTTGGGTCGCGCCAAGATGAGCACACGGGTAAAATCATGGTAACCTAATCTTTAAACCAAAATAATAAAAAGAATGAAGAAATTCAAGACGCGCTATTACATGAGCAAATTACAGACACTTCCATAGGCTTGTCTTCTATTTCACATACTCATAATATAGCATAATTTGAATTGTTATTGTAGTTGAATTGTGCTGTACTATTTTATTGCTTTGCAATAAGCAGTTTTGTGCGCTTCTACTCGCTCAGAATTGCATTTTGGCATGGCTGCGTTAATTTTTAAGCGTTTGCTGCAACACCTCAATTTCCCAACTTCATAAATCTTGTCTTGAAGGTAAATAGAGGAACTTTTTCCCGAGCTGAAACATGAAATATTAGTACCATTCTTGGCAGACACAGTTAAAGAGAGAGAATAAATTGTAAAAAAGAAAGCCATTATTGGTATGAAATGTGGAGAAGCACCACTGTACTTTGTACTTTGAAGAAATAAAAGCACTCATGTCTCCTCCCTCTCGCCCGTGTGTGTCATTATTTCTCTACAACGCACTACCAGCAGCAATGTTGCAACTTTGTTCACTTTCAAAATTCGACCGCGTTTAATATGAGGGTCATTTGTAGTTTCAATTTTCCAGGTAAAGCTGTTAGCGAAGATGAAAATTCTCTGAATGGCAAGGTGCTTGGAATACTAATGAGAGGACACTCACACGACAATGTTGAATGTAGTCATCATCATTGTTTAGGTGAAACCTGAAGTGTTTAAATACCCACACAGTTAGGCTATTCATTTGCAACGGACAATAATAGGTACTAACCCACATCTACTCAAGCTTTGAAACTAAATTTAAAGTAATAGTTCAGTCATTTCTGATTTCGTATATATGCTAATTGCTAAACTAATGAAATCAATGCATGCTAATCAGGCTACATATTTTAGCATGAGATATTCAATTATCTCATGCATCATTATTACCTCGCAGAGGAATGGTTCAACAGAACAACTTATTAGGATATCGTGTGTGTAAACCATAAGGCAATATAGGTAAATCACGTGCAAATGCTCGTTGAGCTTTAGAGATGCATAATATGAAAATTTTAGGTTAAAATTAGAGTCAAGTAGAAACATTAATTCTTATTACATATATCCGCTTTAACAGTGAGCATATTTTAATGGCTTGGTATAAATGTTTTTATCCACTATTGTTATGTATTTGGAACGGCTTTGCTAAAAGAACCGCCAAGAATGCAACTTCTTTTATTTCTTCGCAATCTTCCTGTTCGGAGCGTGATCACAAACAGCGCATTTATCTATATGTAATATTTTCGCTCCATCATCATTTGTCTTTCACTGTCAGAACCTATTGAAGCTTTGCCAGAGTCAGTGTTGCATTCGTCTTTGAGGCTTTCAGTTTGTTTCTAATCCATTCCTGTTGTGTAACAAAAGTTGTGTTTAAGGGGAAACTTAAGACTGGTAAGATACCTATTTGGCAATAAATATTTAATGTCCGGAGCACAATATCTTATAAAAATGATAAAAGTGTAGTTTTATGTATCTTAGTGCTCTGTACATTTTTGGCAGAAATTCTTTATCAGACTTGAGTGTACGAATAAACTTCAACAATGGCGGAACTTCCACGTATCGCAACCAACAAGATGGTTTACGATCGCTTTATGCGACTCCCAATCGGTGACAAGCTTAGCCAGTTGACCTACATCTGGATTGACGGAACTGGAGAGTATCTTAGATCCAAAACTAGGACTCACTACAGTGTTCCAAAGAGCCCTGAAGGTTAGTGAAGCAGACATAATGCTAGTCTAGTAGAATGCAAGAAGTTTGCTTTTGAAATTTTCATTTCCCATTTTGTAGATTTGCCCATTTGGAACTATGATGGTAGTTCAACATACCAAGCCGAAGGGTCAAACTCGGATGTGTATTTGTATCCGGTTGCAATCTACAAGGATCCATTCCTTGAAGGAAACAACCGCCTGGTACTCTGCGATACATACAAGTACAACAAGGAGCACACGGAAACAAATCACCGAGTTTCCTGCTTGGATGCCATGACCAAAGCAAAGGACCAACACCCATGGTTTGGCATGGAACAGGAGTACTCCATTCTTGACAGGGATTTACATCCATTTGGCTGGCCAAAGAGTGGTTTTCCTGGTCCTCAGGGACCTTACTACTGTGGCGTAGGAGCCAGCAAGGTGTTTGCTCGAGATGTCGTTGAATCTCACTACCGAGCTTGCTTGTACTCTGGAATCAAGATATGCGGAACAAATGCTGAGGTCATGCCTGCCCAATGGGAATACCAAGTTGGTCCCTGTGAGGGGATTTCAATGGGAGATGAGCTCTGGGTCTCAAGATACATTTTGCACCGTGTTGCTGAAGAATTTGGCGTTGTCGTTTCTCTGGATCCTAAGCCCATTCCAGGAGATTGGAATGGTGCCGGATGCCACACTAACTTTTCTACAAAAGTAAGCAATTTTCAGTAGTACAATTCTATGCATTTGTTTAGCATGGCAAGATTTACAATGCTATATTATTTTAAAGGCCATGAGAGAAGACAACGGTATCATTGACATTGAGAAAACTATAGACAAATTGTCAAAGCATCATCTCCGCCACATTAAAGCGTACGACCCCAAGGAAGGCAAAGATAACGAGCGTCGTCTCACTGGCCACCATGAAACCTCTTCCATCCACGACTTTTCTGCTGGTATGACTACAGACATACATTGACATGCCATTCTGACATTGATTGCAAATATGAAAATTGAAAACCTGGAGATAACGCTATGAATTTCTGAATTTTAACAGGTGTGGCTAACCGTGGTTGCAGTATTCGTATCCCACGTTCCGTTGCGGAAGAACGTAAGGGTTACTTGGAGGATCGTCGTCCATCTTCCAACTGCGATCCCTACCGAGTCACGGAGGTCATTGTTCGTACCGTCTGCCTTGATGAGTAAAACATTTTTGTCGGAAGCCATTAGTTGGATCTACTACATTTAGTCGAACAATCAAAATCATACTGTGTATAAATAAATAAACTTAAAATTTTTAACAAAAACGAATCAAAAATACAACGTGTCTGCAAAACAAGAAAATCGAATAAATATCGCTACCTTATAACTGTGAGAGAAATCGTTTTCATTTTTTTATTTTGTAGCCAGATATTAGCCAGATAGTTCTTTAGTTTACGGTGGATCAACATTTGCATGAAAATTCATATTATGGCATAATGTTTATTAATACTGATACGACATAAAAGTAACTTTACGTAAAGGAAAATCACTACGTATTAAAATTACAATGACCCGAAATCACGGTGACCATACACGGATTCAGCATGTGTAATTTATCCAACCAAAACTCATACAATCATACATTTAGCCATAGTGTTTAGTCAACTAAAGTCAATAATGATCTTCTCATAAAGGGAAGTAGGTTCATCAAAAAGATGTTCGAACGAAATTAAAAATGAGTTCTTTTGCCAGCTCTCAAACAGAAGCATCAATTTTATATGAAAATGAATTAATCTAATCAATTAGAAATGTATTATGTATTTCTTCCCCTTTCATTTAACTTTTTATTCATGAATCGTTTAACACTTGGAAAAATTATCAACAATAAAATAATGCAAAAAGAAATACAACTATTTTGTCATAAGGTACTAAAGAATCGGTAAGGCATCAGCTAAACCGGGGAAAGCTCGAAGAATGGTTGACAGAGCTTGAATGAGCTGCAAACCCTCCCGGGCACCTCGAAACAAGTCCGGCATTACCCGAGCCACATCCCCAATTCCACGACTTAAATTTTGAGCAAACATATTCAAATCGAAATTGTTATTATTGTTATTATTATTATTGTTGTTGTTTCCATTGTTGTTATTTGGTGGGGTAGGGTTCACATTGTTGTTGTTATTATTATTAACATTATTATTCTGGTTGTTGTTTGGTTGACCTGTAGAGCAAGCGAATGAGTTAGCGGAAATCATGATCGAATTTTCGAAAATGCAGCTAATGATTCACTTACCATTGTTGATATTTTGATTGTTGATGTTATTTTGATTGTTGTTATTATTTTGGTTGTTATTAGTATTTTGGTTGTTGTTATTATTATTATTGTTATTTTGACGGAATAGGTTGGGGAAAATATTCTGCAGGATATTTAACTGTCTTTTTGTCCGCCTTCCCGGATTATCATAGTCCGTGTCAGCTTCTTCTGACTCGTCTTCATCCAGGGCATTGTTAATTGGTGGGGGACGCTGAAACAATTGCTGCTGGTATTTCTGCTGCAGTTGATTTTGTTGGAGTTGCTGTTGAAACTGCGTTGAAGGCCGTTGCTGCTGTTGCGGGAACTGCGACGTAGGTCGTTGTTGGGGAAACTGGTTTTGAGCTTGGATTGGACCTTGCGAGGTCTGCTGAAATTGTCCCGCTTGTTGCTGTTGGAATTGGGGTCCGGGTCGTTGTTGCTGTTGTTGAAATGAGGGATTTGGAGGTTGCTGAAACTGGTTGCCTTGGACATTGCCTTGAGGTTGTTGAGTAAATTGAGGCTGGGCTTGTTGCTGTGCTTGGTGGGAAAGGAACTCGGGTCGAGGTGGTGATGATTGTTGCTGGTATTGGGGCGATTGTTGAAAGTTTTGTTGCTGCTGTGGTGTCGGCTGCTGTTGTACGGAGGCCACTTGTTGAGGCCGTTGAGCCTGAATTGGCTGCTGTTGGGATTGAAACTGGGATTCATTTGGTCGGTCCTGCTTTTGGGGTGTCTCTTGTTGCTGGAGTATCTGGAGCTGTTGGAGTTGTTGTGCAAGTAGCTGAGCTTGCTGCTGTTGGAACGGTGTTTGTGGCCTTCTATTTTTTCCTCCAGACGTGGCGGACAATTTCTGTGGTTTATTTGCAGGGTTTGCAATAACGTCGTGCTCGGATTGTCCTCCAGAGACAAAGTTATTTGTAGATGGTGGCTGTTGTTGTTGTAATTGCTGCTGCTGTTGCTTATAAAAGTTGGATTGTTGCTGTTGATTTAACTGGTTGGCTGATGCAGTGCCTGCCACCGACAGGACTATAATTGTTATTGTTGGCAGGGGCAAAATTGTTACCCTCCACTGGGGCAAAGTTATTGTTATTCGAGGGAAAGTTGTTAATGTCAGGGGAAAAGTTGTTATTATTAGCTGGAGCAAAATTGTTATTAGTGGCAGGTGGGAAATTATTAGTAGGAGATGGAAAGTTGCTAGCACCAGGGGCAAAGAGAGACGGCTGAGCAGCAGACTGTGGTGTCTCCTGGTATTTAGGTACCTGTTGCTGCTGTGTGTTTAGCTGCTGTTGGATTTCAGACAAGGTTTGCTTACTTGGGTTCAGATTCAACGGAAGAATGTCTTTTTCTGCAGCAGCAAATTGGGGATTCTGTCCATAAGTCGGAGGTCCGTTGAGATAATTTGGTGAGTACGTTGGGGCAACGAAAGACTGCTCATTGTTAGGCTGCTGAATAAAAGATGGTGGTGGCTGGAGTTGCTGTTGTGTTTGCTGAAGTAGTTGTTGCTGCTGTGGGGTAAGCAATTGTTGTTGGAGGAGCTGTTCAAGTTGTTGGTTTTGCAGTTGCTGTTCATTTTGTAGTTGTTGCGGATTTTGTTGCTGTTGTGGCTGCTTGTTTTTGTTATGAGGAGAGTAGTTGGGACGTGGTTTTCTGGTGGAGCGGGGCGGGGAAGGTGCTGGCGTTGCTTCCAGATTTGGTAAATCGGGTATACCAAGAGCTGCGAGGTAGGCAATGTCCTGGGGTGTGAGGCCTCCAGGTAAGGCAGGGGCTGCACCCGCAGCACCAGGTGTAGCACCTGCGCCTCCAACAGCAGCTGCTCCTGCTCCTTGAGTTCCAGTTCCTGCTAGTCCAGGTATTCCGGCACCTGCAAGTCCTGGAATTCCAGCCCCTGTAAGTCCAGGAATACCGGCCCCTGTAAGTCCAGGGATTCCTGCTCCTGCTGCAAGACTGGCGAGCTGGTTAAGGGCTTCTGGGGTAAGGCCTTCCACATTTGGAGGGAGTCCCAGGGCGACAAGCTTGGTTTTTAAGAAGAGCAATTAATTTTAAAGCTATGTAATATGTTAATAACAATCTGTCCTTAAGGGAGTAACCTACTTGTTCAGGCGTCAACGCGGCACTTGGAGCTCTTAGATTCAAATTTGCGACTCCTGTAAATGAAATATTTCCTGTTTAGCAAACAGTTTATATTTCAAACGTTTAACTTTAATTATGCTATACCTCCTGTCAGAGGATTTGCAGTAGTAAACGAATTCCTATTATTTTGATTTGCGTTGGTCAAAATCTTCACTAGTCCCAGCACTTGATTTCCTACTGGCCTTGGCAAAAGCTTTGATGCCGATTGTACATACGAGGTAAAGTTTACCATGCCATTTCCACCAAAAATTACTCTTACCAGGTTAGCTACCTACGTGAGAAAGAATTGAATCCTTTAGGTTGCCAACAATAAAAGCACGACACATTATATTGGCCGACCTACCTGAGGAAAAAGTCCAATTTGAGGTGGTATTGTTGGCCTTGCAGGAATTCCACCTGCCCCAGCATCGCCAGCATCTCCGTCGTCACCATCATCACCATCATCCTGCCTTTTTCTCCTAACCAGTGAAGCTAGAGTCGTTGGCGAAACTTCAGACTGCTCAGTCGTGGAAGTTATCGTTGGCCCCAATGTTGTTGAAGCCACGTCATTCACAATTTCAGAAACAGATAACGATTCTGGTTCCAAAGTTGTCTCGTCAAAATTGGAATAATTTCCTCTCCTTGTGGCTAACTCCCTTTCTGCCAGCACTCTAAGCGCCTAAAATTTCATGCATCCATTTTTATGAAAAACCCGACTTTCACACACATGCACTTAATTTATAATACATACAAGGAAAAGGTTTTCCTTTAATTGTGCAGCCACAAACTCGCGTGCTATATGATCCAAAAGTTGAGCCTGCTTCCAAAAATTCACTCGCGTTGTATTCACTTCAATTTGAAGTTTATCTTGAATCTTGTTCAAGTACACTTTATCAGGGAGCACGGGGTCAAAATTTTGTGCATTTGAATAAGTGGTAAACGTCACCAGTTGCAAAACAACTGGTATCAAGACTAATGCTAAATAAGAGGAAATCAATGTCCTCCATTTTGCCGTTAATGGTATAGCCATGCTTGGTATATTGGAAAATCACAGAAATATGATTGAGACGCAGCTAACATAGACTGCGCCTTGTCAATGAACCTGAACAATAGTGGCTGGGCTTCTTCATTGCATTTTTTTCTGTTTCATACGCTAATTCTTTATGAAATCCATGTTAAGCCATGCAGTTATATATTATTCGTCCCTATCAATATTCATGGAGGCCTGGATACACCCGGAACTCGTTTTTTCATAGTTGGCCATTTTGTTGAAGCTTTGGTCACAAGCGTTTGATAAAAGTAGCAATACCAAAGTCTCAACTTTTGTACGTGATACATTTCTAACAATTATGAGAACAATCAAAATTGGCTGTATGATGCCAATAATTATGTATGTCATAACGCCTGAAAAATTGGGTCTTTAATTCAATGTATTATTCGTAAACAAAGTGAGCGGGCTGTCGGAGTTGATAATGATCATAAATTTTGAGCATCACGATTCCAGACTCCAGAAAAATACGACGAAAAATAGCAGCAGCAAAACATTTTAACTACAGATATTTTGTTCATATTATCTCACATGACGTATCATAAAAGTATGCAGTGAAGTCTACGTCTAATTAACAACAATCACAGTAATGCGAGCATTATATCGTAATTTCCATTGAATGACTGATTGATCAACAGGGTGTCTTTTGCAAAACACCTAACCACCTGTTGATCCTAAAGCAGTGCTTTGTTTGCGAAATGGTAACAAAGCTGAACGGTAGCCATTATTGCTGAATATATGAGTGTAGGCTTCGTAAAAAGTTTTCTAAATCCTAGTATAAAAATACTAGTACAAGTGCGACCAGGGCCAGTATATTTCATGTTTTATCTAAAAACGGTGTTGTCAATTTATTCGTATAATTCCTGATCCAATTTCTTCAAGGCTACTATATAAATTTCAAGGTGGTACGAAGACGTAAACAAGCATTTCCTGTTTTATGCTTCATAAACTGTGAATGAATTGGTTAACAATGATTGGAATGTGCATTTATTACTTATTATGCATTTCTCCTTAATTTGCCAAGTCATTCAAAGCTTTTAAGAGATCATACTTGTTCGAAACAATTCGGCATGTGTTACGAGAACTTTCATTCTGTTAACTTTACTAGCTGTCTCTGCGTTGCCTTCATTACTCAAGCTTTTCAATCAATTAGTATTAGCTTGTTTTGGAATGTGCACTGTGCAGAGAAAAATTTATACCTAGTCAGCGTAGTATATAAAATATTCAGTTTGTCCTACTTTCCGTCCTTCATTAAGCTTGCCCCACTCACTGTTCGACGATTGCAAGTGTTCAATAAGCGTATAATGATTTGGTTTGGCCTGATGAGCTCAATTATCGTATTTTTGCAGTAAAACGCATATCTCATTAGCAAATTATGGTAGTTTAGGATTAACAGTTCCAAATAATATGACAAACAGAGAAATGGGCATTCAAAATCTTGAATAAATATTTTATTACCCTCCATGAAATGAAACAACTAACACTCTAAAACAACAAGGGAAATAGAAATATGACATGTTGCAACGGAACTATATTCTATTGACTGGCACTTTTAAGGGATTTATTCTTCTTCCTCTTCCTCCTCCTCTTCTAAAGCAGGCAGGTCCAGTTCATCCAATACGTCATTAACATCCAAAATTCCTAAATTTTCCAGAACTGTAAACGCTTGTCGAGTTCCCTTGAATATGCTGGGAACAGCGCGAGTTATTTCCGTCATATTGAAGTCAATTCTTTGAATCACATTTTTAAATACTGACGCAAGGTAGTCTGGCTGAGCATCTTGCATCAAAGGCTCGTAAGCTCTACCTGCTCGTATAATTTCATCTTCAAGTTTTTGAATTTCGTCATCTTCCAAAGGTCGTCGTGTTGTTGTGGTTGGACCCTTTGTCCGATTGCGAACTCTATACTTTCCCTTGACGGTCGTGGTATCAGGCACAGAACTTGTAGCTATAACTTCCGGTTCTGGTTCTGGAGCTTTTGTAGTAGTAGGTGGCTCCGTCTTTACAGCTTCAACAATCACCGCTTCATTTGCAGCCTTCGTTGTTGGTGCTTCAGTTGGGGTTGGAGTGGTTGGCAATACCGTAACAGACTCTGCTGCGGGTTTAGATGCGGCCGTCGTGGGTACTGCCGCGTTTTTGTTAGTGGATGACTCTGCATCGCCGGTAGTTGTAAGGAGCTTCACTATGCCGCCCACTTGGTTTCGTACAATGTTAGGCACCAAACCAATAGTCTGATCAACAACTCTTGATATATTTAAACTTCCAGAGAAAATTGCTCCCAAAATTTGAGCCACTTGAGGGAGTACATTTGGATTTGGTGTGACGCTATCATCATCCTCATCATCCTGTCGGGGTCTTCGGTCACTTCGAGCACTAGCAATGGCTAGAAGCTGTAATTTTATTAATTTTTTAGCTGTTGATAGACGGATTTCAATAGATTTCATGTAATTTTATTTTCTTGAATTCATTCATGTACCCGAACGAGATTATCCTCAATAGTTTTGGCAATATGTGCCCTTGCCTCATTAGCAAGCGCCTCTTCTTCTGGTGAAAGTTCATCCAAGGAACGAAGTGTTGAGACTTGAACGATTTCAATATCCTCTTCCTCGTAGTCGTCGGCAAGAGTGAAACTCTTGAATTTTTATATAATGTTAAAATATCAGTATACATTTCAAAAATGAATATTTTAATTGTTTTAAACGAAAAGAAATACGTACCTGGTGAAGTGCCAGGGCGAATACGCACAGCACTACACTAATCAATTGAATGTGAAACGTCTTCATGGTTAATTTCCTGCTAGCATGCAGTTCCTCTTTGAACAAGCATTTACAAATGTCACTTGATTAGTTGTTTAATTGGAACAAATAAGTTGCTGATACAATATGAACCTTTTCGAAAACACTCTATTGGACACTGCGTCAATCTAACAAAACAGTAAATTAAGTTAATGAACAGTGAGATTAGCAATAAAATGCTACTTATTTATTTATAAAACATGCTCGATATTGTGCGTCTGTTTCGTCATGGATTTCATTGTTCTCTGTGTACCAGTTCCTGCGATAATCACGCTCATTGGACCACTGGAAACCTCCTTTTTATAGGAATGTTGAAAAATGCTCACCATGATTCTGTGCTTCATTCAAGAGGGAAGTCAATGGTTTCTCTACGAATTTTTTCGGCAACAATTAGAAGATAGGGGTGATTATAGAGACCAAATAAAATATTTCTTTATTTATGAGAAAGCCTAAAATATGGAACGCACATACAGTTATAAATAGTTTGTTCATTAAAACGTGCAATCATTCACATGACAGACTATCATATACACATCAACACATCCATTTTATTTTCCTAATGATCAACAAGGCACCAAATGAGTAGTTATTGCATGGTTTGCAGACATTTATGACCAGATTTCGGATACATTATGTACTGTTTCTACAGTGACAGCACATAAATGGAATGTTTCATGTCTGGAATATTCTCCATATTCTCAGAAAAATGTCAAGAAGGTTCGTTATCTTGATACATCATGCGGGATACCTGCTCGGGGTAATGTGGAAATGGTCCAACAAGATAAGCCATTTGGCAACCTGTTCGTGGAATGCTCTAGAAAAGTACATAAAAGTCAATGTCAATGCGCTAAAACTGTGAATAGGACACGTATTTTACTTTCACTGACGATGTATCAGTTGCAAGGACACATTTTCACGCATTTTGCAAAGCAATAACTTGTTTCTATCGATGCCCTCTTGTTACTCCATAATTCCCATTTGGGTGACATCACAAAGTATTAGGCAATTACCAGTGTCAGCATCTGTAATTGCCCATTAAAACCATGTTTTCTAACAAAATTTGAATATAATGAAGTGTACGCATCTTCGTTCAGAGTTATGGGCTTTTACGTGAAAAATGCATTTAGGTTTTAATAATCATTACAATTGGTAGGTACGATGATGTATACATTTTATGTTATTGGACCATAAACAAAATGATGACCCAAAATTAATTAATCCCATACAAGTCAACCCTTTCCAATGTATTAATAATGATCTGTTAAAATCTACATTTACGTCAGCAAAAATGACTATACCAGAGAAAAATGCGCAGTTATGAATACTTGAAAGTTTTCAGCGATATATAATATCGTAAGTGTTAGCTCTTATAATAAACATGGTATTCTTTTATAGAAGTGAAGCAGATTCATATCTTAGGTTCGATTGTTATGACTGCGTCAGCAAAGTTTTCGACCATCATGTCAGATAAAACACAGCAGTTCATATGTCGGAGCATGTAAATTTTGTTATTATAAATCTAATGACGAATGACAAGCACTACATTAGCAGAGCCACTTTCCAGATAAAAAATACGTTTCTTAAAAAGCAAGGAAAGTAAAATTCGCTTTCGCAACCGTACTACCAAATAACTAACACAATGAAAATTGTAAAATAAAAACATAGTTTTTTGAATTGCTAAATGGTGTCGCATTCAATTTGAGTGAAAACAAAGATGATATGAAGGATGAACATAAAACAAGTTTAGCAATATGAATGTTGCATAAGGAATAAAAAATGTAAAAAAATAATTGAGTTAGCTTAGCCTATGAGTCACCGGGATATAGAAAACTGCTTTGGATTTGGAAATGAATGCAACACAAGTCTTTATGCTCATAATAAGAATTGCGACCGGAAATTTGGCATGAATTCCAGACATACCAGACAAAACGTAAGTTTTAATATTCTTAGATTATCAAAAGTAGGGTTTATAACTTTCTATGGACGCTTGTGACAGTGACAAGTATGCATAATAACCTTTTAATACATTGCATGTTGCAATAGTTTATATCTATTAAATTGCTCTATCCTTCAAACGCCTCAAATGAAACTTGCTATGAATTATTTTTACAGCCTAATGCATGCATGAAATGAGTGCTATCAATATCCTTTCAAACGATTGTAATTCTTTTACATTGAGTCACAAGTTTACATATTGCTCACATAATTTGGCAATCCGCTCATTGTTCGCTGACCTGTTGAGGAATCATTATCTACCACCACATCTCTTCTCCATTTTAAATATTGAAAGTGCTCAAATTAATTTTACGCATTTTTCTTGAAATTGATAGTAGTATATTTGCGGATTCTCATTTTCCCCCGTTGTATTAACTTGATTTGTGTTAGTGAAAGTTAATCTTAATATACTATCTGGCCTTCCTGTAGTTGTGTATTTATTACAAAAGCAGGAAACAATGGATTGTTTCCGGAGTCTCCTCTGTGGAGTCCTTCTTCTTCAGGTGGTACTGGTCCACAGTGCGCCCGTTTATAAGTAAGTGATTTCAATCAACACTGAAATGCGTGGATCATGAAAGTGATTTTGAAAGTTTCGTATTGCTCATTTCAATTTGTTGTTACTCTGTAGGCGCTGGATTCCGTCATATGCGGACAATGATTATGGAGACCACAGTTATTCCCAGGATGGTTCCTCCGGTATATAATTAAGAATTACAAATAAAAAATGCACATTCAAGTTTGTATTTAGTATAATTCCTTAATATATTGTTCTTCTGAATTCCGATTTAGGCCAACCAAATTACATGAGCTACTGGTCGGATTTCTATCCTGGAGGGTACAGTGGTGGCGGAGGAGACTACAATGATGCCATGCAGTTTTATCGTGCGGGTGGAAGTGGAGGGCAGCCTGAGTCAACTTATGCAACCATGGATCCAGTTCAGCAGCTGAAAAATGTTCAAGCTTACTCATACGCCCAGACACTGCGACAACAGTACCCGTACGCACCTCCCTTCCCATATCCACCTCCACCGCAAGCTTATGGGGCATATCCAGGGGCTGAAAATCCTGCAGGTAGAGCAGGATTTTCAGGATTGCAATTAGGCGTATTAGAGCTTGGAGGTCTTTTTGGTGGGCAGTCAACTGGTAAGTTGAACAGGTTATTATATGTATTTCATATAGAAATAAAAATATAATTTCAGAATTCATTTAAATGTGTCTCTTACTTTTCTAGCTTCACAACCACAACCACAACCACAACGGCAACAATTTACTGAGCAGCAACCGGTTACCACCATAAAAGTTCAACAGAAACAGAAACCTCAATCTCAGCCGGTTGAATTTGTATTTCTTACCCCTGAAGTCTTAGAATTCTTTAAACAATCAAATAGTCTTGCTGGAAAAGGTTTATTCGATAGGGAAGACAAACGTCAGAAAGCCCAAAGCACTAAGGGTCACACGAGCGAAGCCCAGACAGAAGAAAGTCAGGACAAGCAGGAGAAAATAAAAGAGCACACTAAGGAATCCCAAACCCAAGAACATATCAAGGAGTCTAAGCAGACTCATGAAAGTCACCCTCAGGAGCAGGAAAAAACGGAACAACAGACAGAGGAGCATCAGAAACCTCAGAAAACTCATGAAAGTCACGCTCAGGAGAAGGAAAAGACGGAACAACAGACAGAGGAGCACCAGAAACCTCAAAATCACGAAAAAACGGAACATTCTACAGAGGAGCACCAGAAACCTCAGCAGACTCATAAAACAGAAGAGGCGATTGAGGAGCACATTAAGGATACTCAGGAAACTCACGAACACCAAGGTCAGGAGAACAAAGTTAAACAGCTTAAAGTAACGATTAAAGAGGAGGAAGTGAAGGAAACTCATAGCAGCTCCACCAAAGGAAATACCCATTCCAAGCCCCAAAAGGAGCAAGTAAAGGAAACCGAAGAGAAAATCGAGAAGACTGAGCAGGTTACCGAAGACAAAAAGGAAGTAAAAGGCAGAACATACGACGTTCCAAGCTCAGAAGACAGTGTAAGTAGCGCAAGCCCCATGGATCTAGTGTACCCGGCAACCGCGGTTCCTAGCAGGCCGACCATCCCTTCATATTATCAATATCCACAACAAAGTTTGCCATCTTATAGCGTCCCTCAATCGTCATCTCCATACTACGCAAATCCGTACACCTCTTCCCAAATGAGTTCATATGCCACCGGTGCGGCTGCTCTCCCCTATTACTCTGGTTATCCAAATTATGCGGGTTACTACCAATCTCCAGCTCGAGCTTCACGAAGCCCTGTTGCTGTTGCTGCAACGCCAGTGTTTGTACGGTACGTTTATGGCTATCCACCACAACAATTTGTTTGATGCAATGTGCAAGGTTTTAAAAAGTATGAAAATGTAAGTTATTCTCATTAAGTTTATGAGTGATGGTCACCACATTATGCTACCATAATGGCTGCTTTGGTTGATTCAGTAATTAAATCTGAATGATATATTTTAAAGATTAAAAAATAAACATGTTTTGTTACTTAATTATTTTTATTTAGTTTTCGTTTCTTTATTAAATTGATTAGATCAGGTTATTGTCAATGTTTATATAAGTAAACATTTTAGTATGTAAAAAGTCTAAACCAAATTGTTGTGCACAAGAATCCATGATGATATCCTTCTCTGCTTCGACTTAAAAATAAACGTAACAATTAAAAATGAATCTTATAAAGTAGCGAGCGTATTCATTATAAGATTTCATAAGAAATTCAGTCATCGGTCATACGAAAAAGAACTTGAATAAAAATGGTAAAATTTTCACAGTAAAATCCAAAATATTATGCTTATAGTCTTGCTTAAAATAACTCAGCACAGCTAGTATTCCAGTAAAGATGCGTTATTCCCAGGAATCTTCTGCAGCAGGAGGTGGCGCTGAACCGTAGCTCTTACCACCGCCGTAGCTATTTCCTCCACCGTATGAATCTGACTGTCGTGGGCGTTTGGCAGGACGTTCATTGCCATCGTTATTCCAACTAGACGGGAAGTCCGAGTCTCCACCTCCACCACCACCGCCGCCACCATTTCTATTATAGTAACGGCCGCCACCGTCGCCTCCACCCCCACCACCTAAGTAAAAAGATTGTTTCAATTACTTTTCTACTAATGAATCTGCGCACGCTGATAATTACTAAATACATCATACTTAGCACCAACTCAAAGTAATACTAAGAAAAGTCTCACCTCGACCCCTTCCTCCTCCTCCAGAGCCTCCATTTGGACATTCCCTAGCCATATGACCAGTTTCATTGCATTTAAAGCACGCCCTGCTGCCGCCACCACCACCGCCTCCACCTCCACCACCTCCAGTAGGACATTCACGCGCAAAATGACCGGTTTCATTGCACTTGAAGCAAGCTCGACCTCCGCCACCTCCTGATCCTCCACCACGTCCACCGCCCCGTCCACGACCTCCTCCTCCTCCCCCACCAGATCCGAAATCAAAGCTGCGTTCTCCACCACCTCCACCGCCAGAGTTCCAGTCATCAGAAGATTTGGGCTTAGAGAAGTCATTTCCGCCCCAAGATGAGGAAGCACCAGAGTTGCCCCATGACGAGAACGAGGATCCACCAGTGCTGCTACTTGAAGCAACCGGGGGTGGGGTTTCGGCGAGCTTCTTCAAAACTTTGATTAGCTCCAGAACTCGCAGTCCCATTTTTAACGAAAAGGTGGTTACCGGGGCTGGATGAGTTGCCAATTTAGCTGCTTTTTCAGTATCCAACTCCTAGATAAGTAGATATGCAAAGGTTGTGGTACCAGTTAAATAGATTTGCGTTTTATATGAATGGGGAGTAAAAGTATATTTATTATGAACTCTTACCGCTTTTTTAACGTACTCCACTTCATCCTTGTAACCGTGGGTGATGAAAAATTCCTCCAATTCTTCCATGGTCCATTTTTCCGTTCCCCCATCGAGCTCAGTTTTGATGCCACCTTTTACTAAAAAATCATGCAAAAACATTAACAAATAGCTAGTAGGTTTTCAACACTCGGAAATACAAAATATTTTGTTGAAAATGATATGTTTTAAAGATTAAGTTTCCTTACATTCATGCATCTCACCCTGCCAATCTGCGGAAGCACTACCTTGTCTCAGGCGTGGATCATGAGATATTTGGTCTTGTGGAGGGGAGTTTGCCCGAGTTGGCGAGTTTGTTGCGGATGAAACCGGCATTTCAAAAAAAACTAATATACTGACAATTTCAAATAAATCACTGGGAAATATAAAATGCTGTGTAAATCTTCAATTTTTTCTTTCGGGTGCACCGTAGTCTTAGCCGAAGCCGAGAGGCAAAAAGTCAATGAACACCAGCCAATATTTGGAGGTAGCTGGTTTTGCCGAGTCATCTACTGTGTATGCAATTTGCCAATTACCTCGATTCTTGACAGTCCTGGATATTTGCTTAATTATGCGTCTTTAACCATTGAATTTATGCAAAGTAGTAACTTGCCAGCCCAGATGCATAGTAGTCACCAAACCCTCTAGAAAAATCGAGCATTTACTATGAAAAGTTGTCGTCTTTTGTAAGATGGATAGAAACAGGATCAAATGTAGACAGTTTTCCCAAGACCCATGAATCCAGTTACAATTTTTACAATATATAGAAATGCATATGCACGATATAGAATATCGGAAAATAAATTCTTCAAAGAAATGCCCACAATTTCAACGTTACAACGACATCTACAACGTTGTAGTAGATAACAATTTATTCTAAGACAGTAATTGAATTGTTCGCATAATAATAATTCCAAAGAAAGGAAGCACTCGAGTTAATAATACTAAAATAACGAATGTAAATCTAATCTACTCCATGAAGTAGTCCGGTGCCGGCTCAGTTGTAGTAGAAGTAGTATCCACAGGAGTAGAAACAGGAGTAATAGCCTTTGCTACTTTATCCATACGCTGTTGCTTCAACATTTCCTTGACTATTTTCACCTGCCGAGCCCTCATTTCTTTAACTGTACTTGGAACGGCGTCAGTGCCGTCGAGTTGCTTCAGTTTCACATCCTCAATGTAGACACCGTCTTCGTTTTCCTTATCACTCTCGTATACATCGTAGTCCTCGTCGTCCTCAGTTGCAAATGTCAAAGTAAGCTTAGTCTCAAATGGCTTCTCCACAATTTTGTAGCGATCATACGTCTTGCTCATGCCTGAAATAGTTGCATTGTAATTTTAGCATATGCATACAATTAAACTGGCTTTTTAACGTAAAATGGAAAATTACTAACTTGGAGGGTCCTCTTGATGCTCCATCTGGAACTTGTAGTGATCATCGCACATCTGAATATGCATTTCCATAACGGAATCATGGACATGATGCGAAGGATTGAAGGGACATACAAGCATTTCTCCCTCCCGATTTCGTACATTTACACCAAACCTCTACAAATACAAAAACAATTATGAATACAACAAATAACAAACCAAATGCGTTGAAATTGAGAATATGGTCACCCTACAAATTGTAGGCTACAATCTAAGCATAGTGCATCATTTCATATTCCTCTAGGTCACACAATGACACAATATGCACGAATATTATAGGTAATGGAAGTATGCGTACGACATGTTTTGTCACCTCCGTCAACATCCTAAATGACAAACATGATAACCTTGCACCATCTCCATATTCTATGCAAAATACTGAAACTGTTTAAGACCAGTCATAACTCATAACTTCTTCTCAATTTCGAATTAGAACTACGAAATATACGGGACTATAAGACCTAAAGTTCATCTAACTAGTTTACGCGTTTTCTGCTAAATTACTGTAGGCACTACTTTAAAAGCTAAAAATGAGGACATACCTTTGCGCATTTCTCCAGGTGAGCATGGTACCTTCCCATAGGTACCACATGGGATTCATCATAAGTGCACACAATCAGCTCATTGATGGTTCCGTCCGTTACAACAGATGCATGGGGAATTGTCCCCATACTACAGTCCACATTGTCAATTTTCCTCGGGAACGCCATCGCGAGATACAGGAACAAGAAGTGACCCCCGAGTCAGCAACAAAATAATTTTTGTAAAAAAAATGTACACGAACAGCACAAAAAAATGATCACTGAACGGGATGAATGGTTGAACGGGACAAATTAGTTTTAATCAGCAGCTGCAGCTCAGAAGCCAACGTACAGTTGAATAGCACGCCACATTGGGTAATGGAATACTCGATGGCATGAAGTGAGTGAAAAAAAGTCAGTAGGGCGCGATGGTATGCATTTGTTTTGTTGTGCTGCATCAAGCAATGCGTGATGCTCGAGCAAGCATTCTACAAAAAGAGAGAGGCTGCATGAACGTAAGCGGAACGTAAGCAGCTAGCGCAACATGTTCAATCCTGACAAAAAGTGCACACACACACGCTACTGAATTAGTAGTAGTTAATTATGTAGACCCATCTAATTTGCATTTATTTACGCCCAGCGTATGAGATTGTTTGAGTGTCCTGTCCCGTCCTGTCCCATCCTGTCCCGTCCGTCCGAAAAATTGATCTGCTATAGTACTGCTATTTTTTGACGAATTAAGCTGAATCTTGGTATGTAGACTAATTGAAGGGTGGGGAATTCAGCAAAACTAACCAATTACCCCTGGGGGGTAGGGCTCATCCCCCAGGGGTAGTTTTTTACAGTTTTGCTCGGATTGAGCTCAAATTTGGTATGTAGACCAATTGAAGTTTGGGGAATTCATTTTTCACCAAAATTGGCGCCAATAATTTGTCGCTGGGCGTACTTTTACAGGTTTTTTACAGTTTTGCTCGGATTGAGCTCAAATTTGGTATGTAGACCAATTGAAGAGTGGGGAATTCAGCCGAATCAACTAATTACCCCTGGGGGGTAGGGCTCATCCCCCAGCGGTAGTTTTTTACAGTTTTGCTCGGATTGAGCTCAAATTTGGTATGTAGACCAATTGAAGTTTGGGGAATTCATTTTTCACCAAAATTGGCGCCAATAATTTGTCGCTGGGCGTACTTTTACAACTTTACTAAAGTTTTATTATCATGTCATTTTAGACTAGTAGTGGAAGCAGAATAATCTTTAGTAACTCGAGTGGGTGGGTGGGTGTTACAGAACTGCGTCCAGTGTAACTGGTGGGCACGTGGGTTCAATTTTTTTCCCGGGATCTTGTTTTTTGAGCTCCAGTTACACTGGGAGCAGTTCTTGGGTGGTACTTTGGACTAAATATGATCACCCGAGCACTGCCCATGCCCACTACTCTCACTTACCCGTACGCACCCAAACACACAAATAAAGTTATTTTTAATACTTTTTGATATTTTTGGCAGTTTTTTTCATTTTTATAAAAATCCATGCTACTCACCTAAAACCAACTTATCTACCCAAAACACATTCAATTCACACAAAACCCATCCTATCCACCCGAAATCCAACTTCTCTACCCAAACCCGAATTAGTTGTTAGAAAAGGATGAGTCTGATGGCAAGTGTATTTTTGGAGGATGGATGGCTGCCGCCATCATCCTCATCATTATCCCAATCACAACTAAACTTTAAACGAAACTTTATCAATATTAATCAGGTGGATGAAAACCGTTTTGTTTCTTTTTCATTACAAAAATATCTGAATATTTTTAGTCAATTTATTATTCGTTCAATAATACATAATACGAGTATTTATATAGATGAATGTTAACAATCTTTAATCTAATCTAGTCAGTTTTTTCTTTGCATGCAATAATCCACAAACGTACACCTTGTAACCTTAATAAAGAGACGACCTACTATTTCGACATAACTCTACAAGGACTCAAACGATTTTCCGGATATTTTGCATGAATATTAGGCAACTTATGTCTGTTACTTGTACAAAGTTTCAGTTTGCCCCGATGCTGTATGTCGAAGTTATGAACAATTTACCAAAACCATTCATTTTCAGCTGTATCAAAAATAAGGAGACGATTTCAGATTTTGTCATTTTAGTGCACAAAGACATTCAGAGTTCTAACAAAAACTGGCTTTACTAATAGAAACAGGTTACATGATTATAACAAACCCGGAATTAATAATTAATTCCGGGTTTGTTATAATCATTATTAATGATTATAACATGATTAATTATTAATTCACATTTTCAGATTTTTTAGAACTTTCTTTGAAACCTGGAAAATTACCTTACAGTCTTAATACAAATACGGGATTTTTTAGATTTAAAAGTTCATGACTTGGAATTTTATCATTTAATTTTGCTTTAATCAGCTTTAATTACGATGAAACATGATTTTATACCAAAACATTTGGAAAATATTAAATTTTGTCGTATTCCATTACACATAAGGTGTTCATTACAACCTAAACTGGATAGCATAAATAGGCTGCTTTTGTACTTGTTGACTTGGAATCACATAATAATGCTTTATTTTATGAGCAAAGCCTCGAAGACATGCTTATAAATGATTTTGAATAAATTGGTTGAGTAGAAGTCTTCATATTACAGTCATATATTGTCAAGTTAGCAGTAAGTACCATACGAAGCTGAAACTGGGTATTTCATATTTTATCTAATATTTTCATATGGACATTACTGGCTATATTTGGGCTATTCGCTTTATTTTTTATATATTTTGTTTCTTATATATACAAAAATTTTGATCTGAAAGCATTTACTGGTTGTTTAACACATTTACTTAAGTTGATTGTCCATGAGAACAAAAAATTTATTTTCACATCGGGGGTTTTGATAGAACCAAAACCTTATAACTGTTGAAACTACTCAAGTAAATTTTATGGTTTTGCATTTACACTCACTGTCTGCCAGTTTGGTTTACGTTTTACTTAAATACTTGGCGAAATGTATCAATTATCAAGAAGGACGACATACAAAATTGCAGTGAGTACTATGCTCGCACGCCTCCGTTTCACATTTTTTTCGGTTGATATATGATGACTGCATAAAATCGATGTTTAAAATAATGTTTCATTGTAATTAAAGCTGATTGAAGCAAAAATTAAATGATAAAATTCCAAGTCATGAACTTTAAATCTAAAAAAATCCCGTATTTGTATTAAGACTGTAAGGTAATTTTCAGGTTTCAAAGAAAGTTCTAAAAAATCTGAAAATGTGAATAATTCCGGGTTTTTATAATCATGTAAACTGTTTCTATTAGTAAAGCAGTTTCTGTTAGAAATCTGAATGTCTTTGATGCACTAATGGTCAAAATCTGAAATCGTTCCTTATTTTTGATACAGCTCGAAATTGAATGGTTTTGGTAAATTGGTTCATAACTCACGACATACGAGCATGGGGCAAACTGAAACTTTGTACAAGTAACAGACATAAGTTGTCTAATATTCATGCAAAATATCCGGAAAATCGTTTGAGTCCTTGTAGAGTTATGTTGAAATAGTAGGTCGTCTCTTTATTAATGTTACAAGGTGTAGTAAGTAAATAATATTATGACAGTTATAGTAACGTAATTTAATTTAGGTAATGCATTTTCTTGCGTAAGCTTGCGTTTAAAGTATTCTAAATATATCAATTCATAAAAACTAAATCTGAATAGAAAACGGAGTAATAATATTTCTGTAATATTAAAGTCTAGTCTGAAGGGTTTGCTATTTGCTTCCAGCCCTGCAGAATCTACCACAGCAGGTGAGCTAAGCGCAAGCTCACAGGACATCCAGGGTCCAGCGTCCATCCAAAAAGTCGAACATTGGGCTGATTCCGCGGGGCTGCAGGAACAGTATAATTATGCTGCCGTTTCTATATTTATTATGTACGGTTCACGGCTTGACCGACATTTGACCGTCAAATTTTGACGTAAATTATGCTGACAAAACGGGATACGTCAGATTACGTTCTCGGTGTACGTGGTGTACCTGGCTCAGATTTTTTCAGAAGAGTCCGAGCAAATCGTTGCGCTGCTGGTGACATTGAATTGATACGGTCCACAGAAGTCACTGAAGTTTTTGGCCTTGGTGATGGACTACAATGAAGTATAGAAAAGAATTCATGCTTATAGTCAATTTGTAATAAAACAGCTGAAATTATAATGACTAAATGTGACTAATCATTGCTCATTGTTCATTACCTTGTGAGATATGACTTGGCTACTTCAATTGTTTTCTGTTTCCTATCCCGATATCGTTTGCTAACTTTCTCAGCCAACTCCAGAGCAATCCTCTCACGCTTTGACGTATCCATCATTCTATATGGTGTTCCAATAGAGGAAGATAATGGTGTGTCACTAGCGTCCAGTCGAAAGGGAGTTCCCTCGATTTCTCCCCACGTTAGAAATGGTGATTCTTCAATTCCTATAATTTTAGTTTGACAACAAAAGTCGAAATTAGTTTCAAACTTATGCAAATATTGATAATAGTAAAGTGGTAATGCAGTAGACATCTTACCTGGAGTAGGAGACGGAGTTCTCACTAACTTGAAACCATTCACACTTGGAGTGTTACCAGAGTTGACTTCCCTCCCGTCTACACCCACTTTTCCCTCCGCCAAGCCTCGAATTAAGTTGAATGATTTTGTAGATGAGGGTGTGGATACGTTGGATGCCTTATCGTCAGACTTGTATGGTTTTTGAGAAAATCTAGTATGCTTAAATGACACTTCTGGTATTTTCTTTGCAAGGTCTGCCAGTTCTTCTTTAGTGTACGGGACTCCTATTATAAACAACAATTTAGATTTTAATATGTCGTCCTTATCATAATATCAGTCAACTACTAACACAATGCAACAAAATTACCATCAGGGATATACATAACCGCATTCTGATTTTTATAGTTCCAGGTGCCAACCTGGGAAGGTCTCTGGTAATCAATGGACTGTTGTTCGGAAGCAGATGGAAGCGCTAGCGCATCCTGCATGAGATTTTTATGAACATCTTCTTGTTGATATAACCAAGCGTACTATAAAATACAAAGAAAATTGTTAAGTATTCAACTTGTCAGAGTTTTTTCAATAATACTAAAAGTAAATATCAATTCCATACTCACCTTAATTTTATGCTTCCTTATCCCTTCCTCAACAATATCTTGGAAACTCTGATCATCTTCACTTGTATAAGTATTCAGAAACTCGTTCAATGGCATTTCATGAGGTTCTCGTCCACCCTTGCTTCGCGTTGACCTTTCCGAAGTTACTGACATTGCGTCGCTATTAGCGTCAGGTTTTCCAATATCCTCAGAACAAACACTCGCACTACTCGGGGTAGTACCTTCCTGTCCCGGTTCCTTGTTTAATCCCGATAAAATAATGCTCGAGGGCGTTTCAAAAGTTGACGGCGTATCATTGGCTACAAACCAAACATAATTAACTTTAGTACAAAGCACCTCATGATGATAACGTATACCTAATGAACATTTTCATATTAAAAATTAGTGTAATTTCTCCCTTACCACCACTTCTAAGTGACGGAGTAGCTCGACCCACACCATACTTGCTAGTCAGTTCCCTCATCATCTGGATATCATTATTGGCCACCGCATCCAAATAAGCATTCTGTGCCTTTAGCTTCTCCAAATCCGGAAAGCATTCCCGTTGAATAATCTTCTCTAGTGCCTGTAAAGTACAAATAAATGTCCAAACTTTAAGAAGAAGGCTCACTTTAACAATTAACCAATCATTCTTTCCACCACCCATAACCGCACTTACCTCTGCAAACTTCTCCTCCGACAGCACCTTCCTCTTCTTCTTGGGCACTTCCGCTGGCTTTTTAAACACCTCCAAAGCCCTTTTCGATCCCGAAGGCTCCATCACAAAATCAAAAGACTATCACCTTTCAGAACTAACTAAAAACCTTCCCAAATAATTCTAGAGTTTCACAGCCTTTTAAATACTCAGTTTAAAAACTATTTTGCAAGGTACAACATCTAAGATCTAATATAATTTATTAATGTCCACAATCAGCAGGTCACACCAAAAAACATCTGACAAATTTATTATTTAGCTCCGTCGTCATCGTCACCGTCTGCTGCTGATCAGTACGTTTGTGTTTGTGCGTAGATTTCCCAATAGCTTGTTCATGTTTGCCGCAGCAGCCAGCGGAAAGGGTGACCAACTTGAGCATTTGGTGCACGTTTATGACTGTTGCTTGCTTTACTTTCAGGTGAGATTTGATACTTGATATTAGAGAAGAGGGTTGATCTGTCTGAAAGGGTTTCTTTTTCTGCCGACCAAAAAGTGAAAGCCTGGTTCATATAAACTGATACTTTGGATTGTTGGGGAAAGCTGTGACATTATTTTGTAGACTGAGCCGTTTTACGGATTATCTACAATGGAGGAACTCATGAGGGTACTGGAGGCGATGAAGAGGGAAAGGGATTTTTACAAGGAAAAGGCAGCCGACTTAGAAGAGCAGGTGAAAGACTTGGAGGCATCACTAGATGACGAGAAAGAAAAGCTGTCCCGAGTAGAAATTGATTATACCAAAGAGCTAACAAAAAATGTTGAGTTGGTTGAGGAAAATGAAAAGCTAAAACAAACTGTTAAGGTAGCGTATTTAATTAGTAATCATAGAGAAAATTGTTTGTAATAGTCATAATAGTCGGTAAATTGCATTATCTTATTTGCAGGAGTTTGAGGGAGTGAAAAAGATGATGGTTCCACATGTTGGGAAATTCGTAGTGGAACTCATGAAGAAATATGCACAAGGAGAGCTGGAGAAAATGGAAAGTCCTAAAATAGAACGGGATGTAGATGTTCCTGAATCTGCCTCGCCATAACTATCACGACAATCATAAAAGTAGTAACCAGGGTTGCAAAAATTAAATTTTAAATGTCAATTCTGCTTTAGATTTTTATTGTTTTACTTGGAAAAAGTACCTTAGAAGTGTTGGATTTACCTTTGTAAGTTTCATGTTAGATACTGTTGAGTACACTTGGTTACCTTTAATTGCAGTTAGAAATGGCCAGAACCATCAATATGTTAGGAGACTTAAGAAGTCATGATTCTTTCTGTAAACTGTATTTTTTTAAAATGATGGCATTTTTTATAACCTTATAAGATCTCTGGAATCATATTATTGTGATTGTTGCATGAATACAAGTTATCAAGTGTGTGCAATAAATGTAAGTATGCGATTTGAAACCATAATTTGTTTTACTGTATTATACTGCAGACCATCAAAATCAACCTACTACTGTGGCATTGTGCAAATAAAGTTGACTGACTGATGACGGGGAGAGAAGCTTTTTGTACCAATTTATGTGACGGAAACGGAAGAGAGGAAAACCAGACCCTAGTCAGAGTTGGGAAAGCCCACAAAGAGCACTGGCCAATAGAACGGAGCTTGTGAAACACTTGCCACCTCCCATTTGAGATTGCTTCGTAAAGTTTCGTGAGAGTGAGGCCTTGATAGTTCACTTTTCTTGTGGCTGCTGCATTTTAAAGATTAGAAGAGAAGCTTAGTTGAGTACATAATCTAATGTAAAAGATGATCTTGTGTGTTCCCCTACTAATCCTACAAGAGAAACAAAGATGCAGCGTAATCCGATTGTTTCAAACGAAGATGTGTAGTTTACTCACTGTTTCACTGAAGAAGCGAAGGCGTTAAGTACGTTATGTTGGTGTGGTAAATGAACAGTAGTAATCAATAGTAAATGAGGAACATGACAACGAAAAGTTTACTTTCTTCAACGATCCTATTTGGTTCATAAATAAGTTGGTTGTATTTTTCAAATTAGAAGAATTAGTGGAGTTGGACAAGTTAGACACAAAATTGGTGTGTAGTGGGAGTGACATTTGGCCGATAGCACAAACTTGTTTAAGAAATCTTTCAGTATAAATGGGCCGTTAGAGAAATTGAAAGATCAAGGAAAACATTATTAGTACAAAGTTACTAATAAAAGTGCCATTCATTTACATTAATTATAATTATTTACTTTAAAAAATGGTGAAAGTTACACATCACGACAGATATAAAACAAGTTAACAATTAAAACAGTTTCAGCATTTCATTCGTGCATTCATCCATGCTATGACCCTCTCACCTTTTTGAAATGTCATTTAAAGGTCATTTATCATCTTCAGTAGTGTTAGAAGAAGAAAAATATCATACTGACACTGGAAGTGACACTAACAAAGAAATCAGTAACGAGTGTAGTTCAATTTGTGACAGTAGCTCGAAAGATGTACGAAAACAGGAGAATGCTTTCTTAACTCCAATCAGTGATAATACTAATAGTAAATGTGGACTAGCAGATTTAACTCTCAATTCAGATACTCCATCTTCACACTCTTTGGATGCTTCACCGTCATCGTCAGTTTCCTCTCCCGATCAGGATTATAACAATAGTGCTCCGAACAGCCCAAAAGCTGAACTGTCTCTATTCACCCCAACATCTGCATTCCCAGCACATTTTCCTCCTCCGTTTGGTGTACAGCCTCATAATTTATCTCTGCAGCATCCGTCAAACGCCCACACATCCTCTTATTATCATCCGCATCTATTTCCAAACATTTCGTCGAGCTTAGTTATGATGGAAGGCGATCCTTTGAATCGTCCATTGGTGCAAGGACCAAGTGCCGATTTCTGCTGCGAGTGGACATCAACAGCGTCGTACTCGTCTCCTATGCGAGAAATGGAAGGTAGGTTTTCTTTGTTTCTTTGTACATTACAAATTGCCCCGTTGATCTTGTTACTAAAAAGCGAATGTAGTTGTTACTTGTAAGGGTGCATCTGTTCATGGTTGGCAATGCAATGAAGTGTTGTTTGATTCAAATGTTCACAGTTTTCATCTATATATTTGCAATAGTTTTTCATTTTCATGTAGTTTGTGTTTATTTTGGCATTGCCAGCTAATAGGTGCAATTTCTAAAAATGTAATACAATTGTCATGTATAGCATGTCTTCTGACAGCGGGAAAAAGTCGGTCACCCCACAATGCCCACTACTCAACACCTTCGCCAACCCCGCAACAACGTGGTGAAGATTCGCCCCTGCAAAATAATAGCAATTTGCAACATCACCAGCATCATTTATCCCATCCCTCTCAACAACAAAGCAATCTTTACTCCGCAAGTGGTTTAAACAAAAGCAGTGGAAATCTGAACAGTATGTCCTCATTTTCCCTGACCACAAGTGAGGGCATTCTTTCCAATAACAATGTGATAACGAGTTCTAGATCTGTTTCAAAATCCCCCATGGAGCTTACTCATTCTTCGCAGCAGCATCATAGCAACAACTCCATGACTCAAAATGGAAAGCAACAATCCAACAGTCCAGGTCAAGGTTCAAAACTTCCTTTGCACCCGAAGCTTATCAATGTGAGTGCAACATTGGAAATGAAAGCGCTTTGGGATGAGTTCAACGAGCTTGGCACCGAAATGATTGTGACGAAAGCTGGAAGGTGTGTGCTTAGTCGCGTTACACAAATGATAAATGATATATTATGGTGTTAGGTATCCCTTTTCTGGTGACGTTTTTCAAACAAACAATCTCGTTTTTGCTTGCCTACCAATTTTCAGACGCATGTTTCCAACGTACCAAGTTCGAATATACGGCATGGATCCAATGTCCGATTATATGCTAATGATGGACTTCATTCCGGTTGATGATAAGCGATATCGTTATGCATTTCACAGGTAATGTTTAAAAACTGTTTACCTATTGAACGCGAAATATTGAAGCTCTAGTGAGTTTTTTTCATTTTGTTAGTTTATTAGTTAACGTAAATGTTTCAAGGCGCAATATTAAAAAAAGAAACAATAGATAAAGCGTTGTTTTTACAACGTTTTAGTTTGATGGTGTCTCATAATTTACTACAGCAAACTTTTTATTTTAAGCCATAAGCAGCTCCAGTTGACGTTTGAGTGACTAGGTTCTGCTAACTTTGTATCTTGACATGAATTATGATGACGTTATGATAGGTTCTGCGATGAGTCTTCTGTCAGACAGGATGTATCTTAGAAAAACATTGAAGGTGATGACATGATATTCATCTTTTACACATCATCGTCCCCCACGTTTTGAAAAAGTTTAAGGATTATGGCTTGAATATGTGAAAGAAGATAATCCCAAGTTATTCATCATTGTCTTAATAGTTTTGTGTATGCCATAAAAAGTTTGAGCAAACTTACACAGAATGATGTCATGGCATAACTTGTTCCAATTAATGTAATGTGTAATGACTTACTACTTGAGAAAAAAGGCATAAGTTGATATTATTTTTGCAAGTTTTTTTCATAAAGCTTTACTGCCAGAATCTAAACTTGATTTTTTATTTCGAAACAAAATCACTTACTTATGCGTAGAAAATTTGATGGTTGGTAAAAGATTTCTGTTCTTAGAACTCATGAAAATGTTCATTTACCATATCACAGTTCGAGCTGGGTAGTTGCAGGAAAGGCAGATCCCAATTCACCACCCCGCATACACGTTCATCCAGAGTCGCCAACAAAGGGAGCTCAGTGGATGAAACAAGTGATTTCCTTTGACAAGCTCAAACTGACAAACAACCAGCTTGATGACAATGGCCATGTAATAAATAATTTTCCGCAAAAGAGAGAAAGAAACGTTAATCCCAAGTAGTAATTCGTTCTTTTTAATTGGTCGTATGACGTTTTTCAGATTATACTAAACTCAATGCATCGCTATCAGCCCCGTTTTCATGTTGTCTACGTGAATCCTAAGAATGAGGACGTATCTCAGACAGAGAATTTTAAAACATTTATCTTTGCAGAGACCAAGTTCACTGCAGTAACGGCTTACCAGAATCACCGCGTAAGTCAACAACAGAAAATCCTATTGTATACTGTATGCCATATTATATTATATGCTTTTGTGTAACTTATAATGCCTTCTTAATATGCAAATAGAAAACGTAATTTGTAAAGATAAGGAATTTATCTGTACTAAACACTTAAAAAATAATCTCATGTTTTACTCTTTCACCTAATTATCAAGGAAACAATTCGTTAAAAACTAGATATTGCATTGTAAAGTACCAAGAAAGTATAGGAATGCATTACTGAAAAGTGTGTGGAAACGCTAATTACCCGTTTATGTATGCTTTGTTGCAGATAACGCAGTTAAAAATTGCTAGCAATCCTTTTGCAAAAGGATTTCGTGACTGTGATCCAGACGACTGGTAATTTCAATTTATTACGCTTTATCATATACATGCATCATCGTCATGTTACCCACGTTGAATATTGTCGCGTAGCATAATAAAAAATTAAAACAGATATATTTTGATTCATTCTTGCATTCAATAGTACTGTTGCTGAGGCCTTAAGCCATTCGAGTACACCGGGTCCAGGAACTACCTCTAACACAGTATCAAATGGCACAGTTAATTCATCAAGCTTACAGGGAAACCAGCAGTCCGGTACAAGCTCTGCTACAGGTACGAACAACAATGCTTCCTCTTCATCATCCACAAGCCAATCACGAGCTTCAACCTCTGCCAAGCAACATGCTGGATCTCCTTCAAGCTCCAACAATGGAGTCAGCTCCAGCACAGCTAGCAATCTTACAGCTTTAAGTAGTACTGGAAACAGTAATAATAGTGGAGGAGGGAACAGTAGGATTGCTTCAGGTAACCAACAGCAGCTACAGCAACAATCATCATCAAATCACCATCAGCAGCAAGCTTCATCATCTTCAGGTGGGCTAGCATCTCGGACCTCGACCGCTGCTTCATCCTCCTTTGCATTACATGGTTCAGATCAAGAGTATGGAGTATCCAAAGACATGAAAGGTAAAACGGTGCATTCTGAAAATTCTCTAATTTAAGCACGCACGCAATGTCCACAAATCTATATTTAACTTAATATACATGGCATCTTCAAAGGTTTCCGGAAGCATGATCATAATGTCAATTCATTGCAGATGTATGTGAAAATTACTCAGATTCATAGTGCTTTGCGTTTTCTCATTTATCAACTGAAACAGAGTTTGTTTCGATTTCTCGCATCTTTTTTGACGATCAGTCACAATCAGATAAAAGTTTGGCATGCATACCTTGGGCTCCACTTAACAGCAGATAGGTAGCCTTAATGCATGGAACACTTATTCAAAGTTAATTTTGTTCCGCGTGCATTCAATATCATATAGATACCCAGAACAAGTCATGAACAAATTCTTTCACTTTTTCCTGTCACGTTCTCCTCAGATAGTCCACATGTTGAAAAAATGTATCAAGGGAATTCATCCGAATCCAGTAGGGTGCAAAGCAGCAGCGTTCCACAGCCTCCTCCTCTAAACAGCAACCACAGAAACTCTTTAGAAAATCGCATTAACTCATTCATAGCTTATGTATGTGACTTTCAATGACGCTCAACTTGTGACTTGTGATACGTGTCGCTTTAAATGGGATTTTATCTTGTTAATCTGAGCAGACACTAATTACCCCATTCCATCGAAAGTCTTGGACAAAATCAGCATTTTCGTCCCACAACAGATTTCCTAATGCCAAAATACCAAATATTAAGGATTTAAAAAGGCAAGCTACTCGCGGCAAGCACATTATTTTTTCAGTGTTAGCTAATGACAAAGATGTGTCTATGTTGTTGAAATCATCAGGAGAAAATGTTTTGCTTCATTACGAATGCAGCCAAGAATGCCAAAACTTTGCGTTACAGAAGAAGGTAGAGTACACCAAAGCAAAATTTTGCAGAGACACAAAGAACAACTTTTTCCTGCTATAAAAATGACAGGAACATGTGAATATTTGTAAATTTTACATTTATGAGGCCAATTGTCACCCAAAACGATTTCATTTGTTAATAAAAATCGTCTGATTGCTTTTGTAATATAATGGGGGTGAAAAGTCGGATGTTATGTTGGAACGCTTCTTTTCTACTACTACTACTTTTCTGGATAATTTTGAGAATAAATATTGAGCAGAAATTGAGAAAACATTGTCGACTTTTGGTGAAATTCTTTAATGGCAACCAAGATAATATATAAATCGTGCATTACCCATGGGTGACGTGAATCCGATCGTTTTACGCGTCTTTGAATTGCCAAGAAGCTTTGTTCTCTTTCCACCAGAAACTCAAATGAGCTTTCCCATTATTGCAATGTTTTTGTGTTTTTCTGAATTATACGTGGCATTTTTACTTGCAGCCATTGTAAGGTACAGTTTATTGCCTAGACATTGATGAGTCTCAATGACTGGCTGGCTGATCGTTAAGTATTTTTTCTGGAGGTTATTAGTGTCAAAATAGGGAATTCTGGAATGGGAAGTTATGAGATGGGAGCTAAAGGAGACAGTGAGGCAGTCAAAAGAGTTCTTCTGCACATTATGGCATTTCACGTTGCTGTTACACTGTTGTGTTCCAAAGCACCCTTTATGACTTTGCGTCCGTATTTCTTCTGCAGCAAGAATAAAGAATCCCTTTTCTTGTCACCCGTACATGGGAGTAACTAAATGAGCATGTATTCTCTATCAAACTATTTGAACTCATGTGAGCTCATATATTCTGAAGATGGTAGTATAGGGAATGAGCTTCCGATTCCTTTTGCTGTGGCCTTTATGTAAAGGGTTGTTTGCTTTCAAGTTGCAAAGTCTGAAAAAAGTGTGGAACCTCTGGTGTCACAATAAATAGTGCAATACAAGTGTGGCTCGACAGAGCATATATTGAGAGGTTGGAAAATTGGCATAGCCACAACTTTCTAAAGTTGCGCGTGAAATTGTCATGGAATGCCTCATTTAGCAGCTGAAGTGAGATGTGATGAGAAAAGAATAAGATTATATCTTGCAATGAAGTGTCTTTGCTAGAAAAGAGGCGTCTGAAAGATGCTATCGAGCTAAAAAAAAGTTAGATTCATTCTAAAATTTCAACTAAGCATACAGGGTTTACGTGTGGGTGACCGGAACGAAAAGTTGATCATACCGAATTTATTATGGAAGCGGAAAATCAAATAAAAATTTGTGATGCAATACCGAAATTTATTATAAACTTCCACAATGTTATCTAATTTGTGTAAATGCAAGAGCAAGCAGTTAAAGTAGCGTGACATTTAGAAAGTAACGCCTGTAAAGGATATATTATAGATACTCTGTCAAGTTTGTAGCAACAATTATGCAAGTATGCAAACAGATTTGGCTTTTTACAGTTTATTACTTTCAAACTTTGTATTATGAAGAAGAAAAAACGTGAATGCATCCAGAGAGCATTAATTTTTAGGGGTGTTAGTTATTACGATGGCGATTATGCTTATAACTAACAAATTCAGTGACTAGCTAGAGTTTGTTTGCCACCACACGGGCTCTGCCTGCCTTCTGCCATTCAGTTATGTGGAATGTTGTTCAAGAGTGCCAATTATAGTTGGCATTTGACACGCATAAATGTAGTAACAAATCGATTGCATATGAGCCTATCTGTTCTCATTATGAGTTGAGTTCAACGAGAAAAAGAATAAGAGTTGAGGTTCGTAACGTGTAAAAGAAGTATAAAAGATGATGAGCCAAGTGTAGGAATAAAAATCAAAAAGCGTAATCATGGAAGCATTCATGGCATCAGCAGAAAAAAAGTATTAGATTTTTTTCTTGGAAGGAGTATGTGAGCGGTAACGTGAATGCCACCGGGTGCGCCAGATTTCGTGTCAGTTTTTTGTACCAGAATAGATTCTTGTATAATGAGAAGTATTAAGTATAGTATAGAAAAGTGACAGAAAAGCAGCAATAATGTATCACGGCAGAGCACAGAGTTTTTTGTCCACACGGCTCAAGAACTCAAGACAGCAGAGAGAGATGGGAAAACAGACAAGAGTGCTGAACAGACCATAATGATACGGCTTGCTTAAGTAATGTTTGCAACGCTGCAAAGATTGAGACTTTGTATCGCTCAACTTGACTTTATAGATATATGTCAAACATTAATAACCGCAAAAAATGCCAATAATAAGAAGAATATTTTTAAGCGTGGTTGTTCAACCCCATTCCAGATCTCTGCTAAGCATTGTCATTTTGTCTATAAATCGAATTCAATCTCCTCATCTTGTTCCTAGATGCTCATGTCTTGTTCTGACATGAATGAAATGAGTATGAAAAATTATTAACTGTTTGTTTATAAAAACTTGGCTCCACAAATTATGCAACAGACTTGTGTGAAATTATTCACTGAGCGGTTTAAAATTAAAAGCAACGTACTTTTGATGTGTGCTCTTGTATTGACTTGACTTTTATATATTTTTTATGATGAAATTTATGCAAAACATTTATCGACACTCTTGTCAACCTTGGTTTAATTAACTTTCATTGCATGAAACGTAACAGTATTTTCATAGTATACCAACAAGAAGTAAAGTATACTCACGTGCGAGAAAAACTGTCATCCGTTGAGACATTTCACACATTGAAAAGTTATGATTTGCTTTGCCACACCGGCTTTGTTAGAGATTGTGGTGTACACAAAAGTGTATTCGAAATTTACATGTAATGTACACACACGGAATCCCCGAAATATAAGACAACGACAGTAACGGATTGGAAAGATCAAGCTTAAGTCAACCTGAAGTAGTTTACCACTTTCTAGCTTGAATCCTCTGAATATTAGGCAAGCATTGCATTTAAGCTGTTTGTAAGTAAACCGAAACGGCTCGACACAGTAAACAGACATCTACAAATCAAAGCTGAGTTGGGGGAAGATGAATAAGCCCAACTTAAGGAGAGCGACTGCTTATTTTTTTCTCCCCACACTCTTTCGTCATTGATGAGTTTGTAGTTTCAGTCTGACACGTGCATATTTTTCAAGAAATCAGGTCTCTTTTTGTCCTTGTGCTTTTGCTCAAATATTGTAGATAATCTAGGAGTTTTACTAAATACCTCTTATAGCAAATGCTTACCAATACCGCAACAAGATAATATGCAATCACGTTCAATTGTATACGTTACTTTTAGCATTAATATTTTGGACGACTCACTTTGCCCCATTACGTGGCACAAGCGAAAGTCCCATTCATATGCGTACCGCTCTCTAATCATGATGCCTTCAATGCAAGTTGAAACTTTCAAAAGTGTTTGTTGCTGATGGTGTGACAGAAGAACACAATATTTTTTATAATTATGACTGTTATGAGCCGTCTTTAAAAGTAGTTGATAGCAAGCAACCCATCAAAACATGTCAGCCTGACTTGTCACTCCTCATGTCACATCTCATCATTTTTTTAGCTGGTGTGTGGTGTATCTCAGAAAGCTGCTCAAGCATATAATGACACAGCTAATCAGATAGGAAAGGAAAAAATGATCTCTATGCCTTGTTACCTAATGTTTTGTGTTTTTCCCGTGTTGGTATACATGTTCCTTTTCCGCAAAAAAGCTCACAAGTCATAACACTTCCAGATTGCCAACAAGATCAGAAAATGCTAATGACTGACAACTTGTGTACCTCCATTTACACTTACAATACTTGCAGAAAATTTCTGTACTCTAATGCTAGTAACATGAGAATATAAATTAAAGTACGCATAAAAAATCAACTACAATCTGTAAATTTTGTAACAAGACATTGCTCGACTATGTCGTACCATTCCGTTTTCTTTGTTGCTAAACAGAGGGTTTTTAAAGTTTACCATTTAGTTTTAAAATGTGTGTTCCTGTCCATAAACGGACAACATTGACACACAAAGTCAAGAAAGCGAAAAATTGGTAATTCAATCATGCATAATAATAATATAGGGGTTTTGGAACACAAACTCATTAGTTTACAGATTAATTAATGAAGTAGATATTCATTTATTATGGGTTTTACCACCACCCGCCTTGACAGGGCAGTTTGTAAAGCATATGGTGTTTTCAAATAATCAGAATTCATCTTGATGATCACCAGGTTGAACTATAAAGAAAATACAAAAAAATAACTAATGGAATATTTACTCTGAATGTCAAAGGAAAACGAATTTATGGAGAAGTTGCAGCAAAATATATATGGTCATCACATCAAAACGTTTGGAAATGAATGCTCGTTTCTTCCACATGTTGTCATTTGCACTAAACGTAACCATGTACCAAAAGATGCATTTCCACAAACTCCAGCTCATTCCGTCCGTGTTCTGTTCACTTTCAAGATTTGTATGTTATTTTAGGGTGAAGCAGTTAAGTTGATTAATAACTATACATAAAATCCCAACAAAAAGTAGCACTTTTTAAACTCCCACAACACCACAAAAAGAGCAACAAGCTTGGTGGGATGTTTTGGAGGGAGGGAGGAAACGCAGGTGTTTTGTTAGTTGTTGGTGTTAATGAAAACATTAGAGGAGCGGAAGCCCCTACATGGTCTTCAGCTGACCAAAAAGAAAACGGAAAGTTAATTTTATACCCTTTTCTCAAATAAAAATGTCCATGTTTAGCAACCTTTTCTTACGCATAAAAATGGAAAGAGTAGAAATGTTACAGATAAAAGTTGCTGCTCTACTGTTGGTGGTATATACGCTTGACGGAGAGACTGAAATAATAAAACTCGAAATGTTTTTCTTTGCAAAACGATTAATTTTGTTGACAGGCTGCCTTCCTGTCAATATGTGGACTAACTGTTTGTTCAACGATTTTTTTCACTCCAACAGCAGCATAATATAGTTGATTCATTGCCTTTTTTCTATGGGTTTTGCATTTAGCAAGAAGAATACCTATTTATATTGCACAGGAACGCGATAAAAGTAAGAAAAAACTTTCAAATTTACTGAGAAAACTGTAGTAAAGAAAGAAAATTCATTGACTCTTGTTGTAGCGAAAGTGCTTCTCGAACATCGATCATGTTTTATGTTTGCATGGAATGCTCTGTGTTTGTCTATCTGTGAGCATGAATGAATAATATTATCTACTTGGTTTAAACTTTACAGAGGAAGAGGTATAGTGTAACGAGACTCATTTTACTAATGCCTAAACTACTAAGCAAAAGGAGATAAAAAAGCAAAGAGAGATCGCAAAGATCCCATGTGTTTTTTGTGTTTGGCATTGGCCATGTCGTAGCGAATATTTAAGTAAAATCGAAATAAGGTAAGGACTTGTAATCCAACTGCTTTGCGATGAATACGGATTTCAGATCTTCTTCTCCTTTTAGCTATATGTATCATTTTTTCTCCCATTTTCCTTCCAATGTTCATGTTTAGATCTTTGAAATCGTTGCTTCGATGAGCTGGCATGCGAACAGAGAGAATGAAAATTGAAATGGAAGCATGTACACTTAGGTTCATTATGTATGACTTTTTGTAGCTCTGAGGTTTCTTAGGAACTTATCCACCACCGGCCTCAAACAACACTTTCTTCTTTTTTCTTTATTGTCAATCTTTGAAAAAGATATCTTGAGTTTCGGTCGCCAGCACAAAAACGTATACCTTTTGCTATATGTATCTTTTACATCTTTTACGGTAAACGTGCCCAGCAAAAAGAGCAATATATTATTCATCCCAACCCAGCTCCTTTAGCTAAAGTGAAAATGTATCTAATCTTCAACTCAAACCGGATTCGGGTTGTATTTTGGTGCAACATAATTATTCGGGCTGCTTGGAAGTTGCTACGAGAATGGGTGTCGTCCGTCGTAAGTCGTATGTAACACATTACATGCATAAAGTGTAAGGGGTGTGCATGCATGATGGAGGTTTACGTATGAAAGCAATATTTTCTCTCGGACAATGACAGTTATTAAACGATAAATGGGATACATGTAAAGAGTTCTGTTCTGTTGGAGGAAACGGCCACCAGCAACGTAACACATAACTCCAACGTAAACCAACATTAAAAATCACAAGATCTTTGCAGTTACGAATCTTTTTCACATGCATTTGCACGGTACGCTTTAATAACTCGGTATGAAATAAACTTCCCAAAAGAATAAATTCTGGATGATAAATAAACTATTTCATGCAACACTGCAAGTTTACAATATGTACCAATAAAACAAAACCGCTAGTAAACCTTCATGGGATGCTAAAAAATCATTACGATACAATATATATAATATTATAGTTATCTTGAATTTATAAAGTTGGGTTTCCATATTGGAAGAGTGGAATGACGAAATACGATACAATAAACATTAAGAGCTTATCAAATTACAATTCACTTTTGTTGAGTCTTACAAAGATTTTTTGATCTGCAGCTTAAGAAAGTCAATAGGGTCAATCATATTTAAGCATTATTGTTATATATTGGCTTGGCATTATTGGTAAACATGGGAATTGACGGAATGACAATCTGATGGACAATAGGTATAAATCCAGATTGCAAGAATTAACATAAAATGTATGTGTATCATACGCACAACAAATTACAAGCACGCTTGCAACTTGTGCAGGACAGTTGATGTTCGACTTATAGTTAGATGCATTGTCAGGAGTCTCTGCTTTCCAGGATCATGGTGCCTAGTTACGCAGAGACGGAACAGTTTTTTCTGTGTGCTGAGCTGGAATGCGTGTGGTAGAATTCTTGTGACGGAAAATCTTTAAATCGACTGAGACATCCTCCTCATAATTAGAGTGCAGCGAGGCAATAAATAAAGTCACTTGTCGCACTAATGGGCCATGACATGCGGTATCACTTGCAATTTTGCTTAGCTCTTTTAACTTATTCGTTTTTTAAATTCATGGAATGCAGGCAATATTTGGTAACAAAAATGCTACTAAATAATAAATGCTTAAATAATATAGCTTTAATTTGAAACAAACTTCGGAGTCTCTTGGTTGCTATATAATATTAAGTCTTTGAGATGGGTAGTGAAATTCTAGCTTTTGATTCATACTTTTTTATGATTGATGATTTAGAATGTCAGTAGTAACTTGTAGCAATATTTTATCACATTTCAAAAGTACTACGAAAGATTTGGTGAACTATAATATATGGTTTGTCTTTGTCATTTATCATGTTGAACATCCACACTACCGTGATCATTACATCATATATCGGGTACTAGTTTTAAGCTTCTAATATATAAATGCAAAGCTCCAAATGTAAATCGTTGCACTAAAAATGGAAAATCATAATATGGTTCTGCTAACTTTCATTTATTTGCTATTTTAATTACAGAAGACAATGCCAGCTTGGATCATGATGCTACGTTTTCAAGAATGTTCACCAACTCTAGTGGATCTTCGGGCCTAACCATGTTTCATCCCGGATGCTCTTCAGGAATTACTGCTGCTCCTGCATCAGCTTCATCAGCATTATCTGCTCGCCCTGGTATTCCAGTAGTACCGGATGGGATCAGTTCTTTAGCCCAACCATACAGTGCTGATGTGTCGCATTATGGGCCTTTATACTATGCGTCCAATTATGCATCCTTTAAAGCCAACAACAGGACGACTCCCTACCCAAGAACATCGGCAGACGCTTACTACAATATGTATCAAAACTTTTACAGATCGCCTGCAGTACCTAACTCATACGACACGAGGTAATTTTTGAAGACAACGATTGTCTAAGATTGAGTATCGCTGTGTATTCCTAGTCTGTCGTCATTGTTCACTTTCAAATTTTCTAAAACAGGTAGTTCATAATGAAGGGAGAGCAAATGTAGTTTTTGTAAGATGCATAGCTGCACATTTTTCGTCTTTCGTCGCAATGTGACTGTTTACATAAAAGCATTTTGCAACTCTAGTTTAATCTGTTATTTAATACAGCTTTAAATGAGCAAATATTGCATCTATATTTTCACCACTTGTTTTACTTGTCCATTCTTTTTAGCACAGATATTAATACAAACCCAACTTACTTAGATATAGTATATTTAGAGACTGTAGAAATTCGATTTAGAGCTAAACAGAACTAGAACCAGAACCAGTGAGTTCTGAATGTAAATGGAAACTGAATCCCGTAGAGTCATAAATCAGATTACCCCAGAACACTAGTAATATGTCTAATTTTTTCTGGTTCAGTATATTCTATAGCCTGTACATTAAACTGTACTTTTTCCCTGATAACTACTTGTAACTTATAGGATCGTTTATCAAATTATGGTAGTTCAGTAAGCTTTTATATGAATTATAAGGTTAGCAACTCTGTATAAAATCTTAATATGAGTGAGACACTACTTACTATGAAATGTGTATAATTTTCATGTATTATTGCTTTTCACACAACGAGAAATATTTATACGCAAGAAACTTGTGATCATGCTATTTGTTTTAAAATACTACCTATTATATATTATCTTTATTACGACTTGTTACAAATAGTTTGTGTGTAAATATTTTAAAAGATAAAGAGCGTTCATGTCCACGTTTTAATTCAAAGTTTGGATTCCAAACGGCATTAAATTTGTGTATAATGTAAACATGTACATGTGTCGGTTACATATAAATTATGACTTTTGTTTTTGTGTTTTCATGTCTTACGACTTAATGTATTATTCACGTGTTATTTACCCAGATATACGGTAAGTTGTGTAAAAGAATATTCGCAGATAATCCCGAGTGAAATAAACTTTTTGATTCTTCCCAAGACTGCAATATACTTTTTACAATAATTTTACTTTACGTATTCACAGTGGCTGTTTAAATTATCTTACCGGCACTTTTCTTTATTTTCCATGCTACTAAAAAGTATTATACGAGATTATGGTGGAGTGTTAAAAGTTTACATTAGTAGCTTGAATGAATGCGTATTAACTCTCAACTCCCTTCCAAATTTCAACTTCATTCAATTCTGCAAAACATGGAAAACTAAGCCATCACAGTCGCATTCGGGATTTTATTCTTGGTTTTTCCTTTTCAAAAATTTGAAAGCTGAAAACGAAGCTTGCATATTATTTTACCAGCTATAATGAGTTTGTCCACCCTTAAAATAGCATATTAAAGTTTTGTAGCATGTAATAAGTGCAAAATGCACTTTGAAACATACTTGCAATGAACATAAAATGTATCTTATGTATATACGTCACGTAGAGTTTATAATTAACTACAAGAATTTAAAGAATTCTGCATTATCTCCACATAACGACAAACAAACGATTGGCTTTGGGGTAAAAACCGTTTTTCTCGTCGTCACTACTACAAGGAAAATAGTCTTGAAAATGGAATTTTTATGAGTGATGGACAATTCAAGCTTTGACTTTTACCCATTTTTGCTTGCACATAATGCATGATAGATCATAAAACTTTTCAAAAAACTATGATTATGAGTGAGGTCATAATTGTTCTTTTAAGAAAATTAAAACGCTAAATATAGAAATCGGAACGATTTATTTGAGTTAATACTGGGAACTAGTAATTGCATGGCTTTTTTCCTTCATCCAGAACTGATTTGATGTCATGTTCATAATTCTTCTTAATTCATCTGTTTTCACAACCCGTTTTAAATACATGCATTTTTACTTCCAGAGTGCACCCACAATAAGAATTATACAACCCATACAGCATAATGCAAGCCCATTTTGAACTTTTCATTTCATTATAGTTTATTGCTCCACTTCTGTTCTGACTGTCCATTATTCGCTAAATAAATCCATAGGAGGTCCATATATGTTGTGCAAAAGAATGCTAGAGCAAATTCTGGAAAGTTTAAATATACAAGCAATTATAACGTATACAAAAGTGATCTTCTTCAGCTTCGAGCATGCTGTTTGCTTTCATGCCAAGCCATTTGTTCATCAGCATTTAGTAACTGCATAAAAAGGACGCAAGTAAACTGGTAAGGTTACACATGACGATGTGATGTGGTTGGCGTATGGGTTTGTAAGATGTAAAACGATCAGGGCGAGATTTTCTAATGACTCCTTTTGTAAACATGGTCATTGTTTATCCCATAAATTATAGCATTATTATGATTTTCATGTGGCGCAGACATCTATATTTTATGTTTAACCAATTTTCAAGAAACTAACCAGCAGCTCACATAATAATCAGCAAGCATGCACTTTAATCTCTAAATTATCGATATCAACTATGGTGTTCAGCCATTCATCCTCTGCTTTACCCTAATGGATCCAAAATAGAACTGCTACGAAAATGGTATGAGTAATCTATAGTTTTTTTTAAATGTGCAAAGCTTGAAGCGAAGAATATTCACACAAAGTTTCAAGTATTTACCTACTTTAATAACCTGGTATATCATTTTTTGTTATTTCAATACGTACATGTAAGGAAGCTTTGGTCAGAGGAATGAAGCAGGTCCCACAGGAGGAAGTGGTCACTGTAAAACATTTTGTACATTTAAAATGAGTGCATAAAGGTAAACGAAGGAAATCACTTCCGGTCATTGATGAATCCATTGAGTCCTCAAGTTTTACAATATTTTACAACGTGTTGTGTAGTATGAATTGTTAGTGAAGATTTCAACTCCCACCCATAAGGCCAACTGGACCACATACTAAGTAATGAACTGCGTGAATGTAATTATATTAATGTGGCGTTTTAAAACACTTCTGTTTTGTGTGTTTCTTGACACCATGAGTATATGTCATCGTGGTTGTGCTACATTGTGCATGACATTGAATTCCGGATTTAAAAAAATCTATATATCTGTCCGGTGGCATGTGAAGAAAGTACAAAGTCATACGTGTAACCGTGTAAGTGATACGTTTCCATTTCATATACTTTCAGGCATTACAAGCACCCAGAAAAAACAACAAGAAAACGATAATCTCATTTAAGAAAAACATAAATATGTACAAAATACCAAAAACGAGAAGCAAAACAAAACATTCGAGTTTCTATTCATGTTTCCCTAAATGTAATATTATTCAAGACACATGATGACGTATGCATGCTGCAACACTCAAGAGGGGAAAAAGGGAAAAGGAGACCCAACAGCGAGTTGCTACTTTTTCACTCCAACTGTTTCTTCAAGACGTTTTATGAGACTGGTTGGCATAAAAAGACGAAAGTACTGCAACAAATATGTATATACGTATAAGAATTTTAGAAACTCATAATATTATGAAAACTTTGTAGGGTTTATCAATGATGCTTGGGAAGGATCTTTTGGGACATGAAATGTCACATAATATTACAGACACATTGACACCAAGAAAGCTGCTCCAACACCCTCCTTTTGCTTCCTATTACTACTGTATCATTTTTTCTCTTAAATATCTTTGCTAGGTTAAGCTAATAAAAGGGGCAGAGTGTTTGTGGTTGAGAGGCCCTTCAGAATGTCTCACGGTAACTTTATCCAAAGTGTGCCCAACGAGACGTAGCGCAGAGAAAGAAAAATAAACGTGAACTGAAAGGTACGAGTTCATAAAATAATTTATAAACAAACGGGTAGATTTTAAAAGGATTGTGATTAGGTAAAATGGGGCACTTTATAAATTTGAGAAACCTTTTTACATACATACCCCACCATATTATATAAATAAAAAATTAAGATTTTGGAGTTTGAGATAAAACTTGAAATAATAAATTCAATATAAAATTAATTTAGTCTAAAAACGAAGGTAGTATCACCAAGCACTAAATAAGCAAATACAAGTATAATTTATTAAGTACACATTACTATCGTCATCAAGCTTTATTCAATACTTTAAACGGTTTTGTTAACAAAGTATTCTATCGCACGTCTCATGAAAAGAATTTTCCTGCTAAACGTTTATTTACGGCTCACATATCTTTCTCCGACATTGCTCCATTTCATAACCAATCATTCTTGAGTTACTGTCGTCCGTCCACTACTCGTCGATTCTTCAACAGGCATATTGCAGCTTAGTAGGGTTTTGTTTTACGAATGAGTTCATTAAACAATTTATGAAAAGTACGTCATAGCGTCATTTATCTGTCATCAATAACAACATTACATCCATCAAAGTAAACATAACGACCATTTTAGTCATATAGGACGAGATTTTAAGCACAAACTATTGTCAAAAGTTTTCTTCCCAAGAACATCTAAAAAATCTAAGCATGGAAGCAATAAAGTAATTTAAAGTTTAAGTAAGGGGTTCATGTAGCACACACAGCTCCCACTGCAGGAAAAAATGTTCCTTTGGTGATGAATTGAAAATGCGAGTAGCTTAAGGACTTTGCAGTAATATAGAGTTTCTCCGATAAATTTTACCAAGATTTTAATTTACAAAGATACTTCCTAATTCTACGGGTAGTGCCCCGCAAATAACTAAAATGATAATAATTCAATATATTGAAAAAATATGGTTGATTAAGTGTTTCTGAAGTACATACTGGAGTTGGACGAATAATAAAAATGAGATGTACCAAATGTTAACTTTACCATAATCAGCTAACACTTTCTGAACAAGTGGCCTAAAATTACCAAATTACAAATACATATGCTCAACCAATTCCACCACAATATGAATGCATAAAACAACCCTCTCTCAGTTGAGTAACTGTGTCGTCCGGTGTCCCTTACTTTTCAAAAAACCACTTTTCTTCGTGTCTCAGACCAAGATTTCGTGTGAAACCAATCGATATTTTCCCTTAAAGTAAATTGAGCGTGTAAACGGGCTGAGGAAAATTAGGAGGGTTAAAGGTTTCCCTGGTATATACGTTTATGCTTAATGAACTAATTTAGGTGTTTTTACAAAATGCAGTAAAATTTCACGACTTGCCTTCATTGACGAATTACACTTTGCCATTTGCTCCCACACAAGTCATGAAAGTTGTCTAATGGATAATAAAAATTCTCCTGTCGGATTTTATGTGAATCTACGTAATATTTTAAATACCAGCAGAACACAAAGTCGTACCTACACTTTTTGCAAGGCACCATCCTAATGGTCTCATAAAATGGAAAATAACATTTCAAATTGTACATGTGTTAACGGTGTAGTTTTAATAAAATCGTTTTTTAGCAAAATCATCTTTCCTCAGCGCATCCACCAATCTGCAATCTTTATAATTTTTACAATTCATAAACTGTTCGCCTTTGATGATTATATTTTACCCAATTGGCTTTGGCCAATGATGGCAATAAAGTATGGGAAATAATCAAAATAAACCATTAAAAGCGTGTCCATTTGTAAACACATTAAAATCCCTGAGCCTTGACTCGTATCTATTTTCTGAACATATTTATTTATTGCAAATTTTGGTGCTGCCAAAGTAGAAACTTGTGTGTACAGCTGTATTTATGAAAAACTCCAAATATTTGAATATCACATTAAATATACGTTTTCTTAGAAAATGAAGAAAAGCATCCAGATTTCAAGCCACTAAAATCACCAAGTCACCAGCAACATTAAACCTCGCAATTACAAGAAGATCAATGAGCATTGAGCAACAGTAATGGGCAACTTGAAGTTGTATCGTTACCATTTTATTTTTATATCAGGTCGTATTTGTAAAGACTGTTATTTATCTGGAAAAAGCACTACATGTACTAGCATAATCACAACAGCCTTTTTCTAGAAGTGATGACAAGTGAAATTGCCAGAGTTTACAACAGACAAATTCAACAATCTACAATATATGTAGTGCTCATGAATCATCATGCGTGGTGGCTTCTGGCGTTGAGTTGCTCTAACGCAATATTTATTTTACAGCTTTCCTTGTGCTGGTAAAAATTTAAATGCTAAAGTAGTGGTGAGACCAGCTTGAAAATAATTGAATGTTGTTAAATGCGTTTACCACAATAATGCTTTATTTTGAAAATCTGGGTGAAATAAAACTACTAGTAGTGTTTTTATGTGGAGTTGGGGGTACTAAATGGGGGCAAGCCGTTTGTCATCTGCTGGTGTTCTGTTTTCAGTAAGGGCTTACAATTGGACACACAGGGCGAGTTGCTCTTGCTGAAATTGATTTTGAAACCGATATTTTTTAAACCCAAATGATATGTTCCTTACATGCTTTCTCCGTTGAAAACTGAAACTTTTTTGAAAACAGACATGAAATACTTGTAGATTTATACTGGTACCAGTAGGAAACAAACCACAACAACAGCTAACAAATTCAAATATTTTTTTTATTTGATAAATCATCCATTAAAAGTTATTGAAAGCACTTGAATAGAAACGATCTAAATGAATATTATATTATACACTTATTTTACTGTAGAAGTCTCACTACGCCCCAAGAAACTACGTAAGTTTCAGAAATGGCGTTTATGCAATAATATGTAATGCGCTTAGGAATGTAGGGAGACTACATACTAGATTACCATAAAAACAACTAGGATGTCTCTGGTTTTGATGGGCTTACTTTTAAGTAGAAAAACTCACTTTTTTATGAAAATGAAGCATTTTATGAAGAAAAAATTATTTGAGAAAACACATGCTGATATATTTCCCCTCTGAATTTTTTAATGTGCTTTTATTATTTGAATATGGATGGAAGCGGTTAGACACGAAGTAGTCTTTTATCGTTGTTACATCAGAATTTTTCATAAAAGTTCCCATCTAAGGAATAACGGCTAGTAGATAATATTATGCTCATGCAGCATAAGTTTTTACAGTTGGTCCTTCTTGTTGAAACGTTCTGTCAATGCACTCCAATTTTCTCAACAACTTCAAATTTCCTATCTGACGACAGATTCATGAGCTCACCCTTAGAAATTCTCATATCTTCACCTTCAAGCATTTTCAAAAGAGTGATAGGGAAAAGCAGACAAATAATACGTAGGACGGATGTGTTATATCATGAGCTGAAACAACACCGACTTTAAAACGCTTTCCAACGTCCATTAATGCCAACTCACTTTAGAGCTCAGCAGTTTTATCGAAAAACTTCTTCTCAGTGATAGTGATATGCTGTCGGTAGGTATGTTGTACATGGTGCTAATTTTTCTATAGATGCGACTAATTTAATAAGGTATAGATTCGAATTCCAAGGAAGTTCGTTGAAAACCATTTATTAGAGCGACATAGAAGATTAATTTGTAGAATAGTAGTACTAATATGTACTACAAAATAGAAATCAAATCTAAAAGCCACAAGTTCAAGCCTTGAACTTCAAGCGACATCAAGTTAATCAAGTATACGTTGAACGTTTTATTTAATTTCATAAAAGAAAACGCTTTTCAATTTATGAACTATAAAATATAAATTTGTTTCAATGTCATTTAGTAAAATATCATAATCATTATTACTTTTACAAATGTAGATCAGTTAAAGCCGTGAACAAAGCACTTTGGTCATTACTGGTGCCTTCCATAGCTGGTGGAGCAGAAGCTGCACTAGTGCATGCGCGTTCACGTTCACATTCCTCTCGCTGAAGCTTGACCCAGTCAAACTCGCAATCATATTCATAGTTCATCTTTTTTGCAAGTACCTGAAATAGCCCTCTAATGTTTTCATAGTCAGGTTTCTCCTCGTATTCCAACTTGCGACAGTACTGTAAGAAAACGGCAAACTCCTGAGGACATCCTTCGCATAAATCTTCAACGGTAGTGGACAGCTTCTTCTCGGCTATGAGTTCCCAGGTGTGAGCTGCTTTCTTTCCTTTGAATCCTTCCCAGGGCAATCCCCCCTTCAAAAAGTATATAAGCATGTATGCAAGGGATTCCAGGTCATCACGTCGGCTTGGTGTCATTCGGAAGTGTGTGTTGGTGGACGAAAAGAGAGGCGTTCCTATTCCATATCTGTAGCAGTTGGGCGTGTGCCTCATCGTGTAGTCGCAGAACCGCTCTGCTAACCCAAAGTCAATCATGTACACCTGTAGGAAAGGAAATAATGTAAATATATTTATTTAAGCTTTCAAGTAAACTTTTCCTGCAGAAAATACTTACGATGTGGTCAAGATGTCCATTGCCCATAACAAAGTTTGCTGGTTTCACGTCACGGTGGAGATAGTATTTCGAGTGGAGGTATTCAATTCGGTTAAGAAGTTGCTCTGCTAGCATCAGCACGGTCTTCAGGGAAAAGCGACGGGAGCATCTTTGGAATAGGTGGTCTAAGGAAGGTCCAAGTGCATCCATTACAAGAACCGTACAATCTTGTTCATGTCCAAACCAATGTACCCGAGGAATTCCCACTCCACCCTCAAGCAAGCAGTAAACCTGATTCTCTTTGAGCAGCCGGGCTGTGGAGGCTTGTTGACTTTCCAATTTCACCGCAAACTTTTCATTCTTGTCATTTGCTGCAAGGTAGACAGTTCCAAAGGTACCTGAGCCAAGAGGACGGAGAAACGTGTAGCCTGCTATTTTAGAAATGTTCGGAAATTTATTAGCTGGAGTTGCTTTTGGAGTGGCCTCTGGAGCCGGTGAATCAGACTTGGCAGGGTTCAATCCTAACATTATTATGGAGATTAAATATTATAATCTGTAAAGTGCAACTATGTCAGACTACGATGTTCTAGAAGCAGCGACTAAAACGATATTGGGTAATGGTCAAGACTGTTGTTCTATTAATTACTTAAATATTACGGATGACGCAAGCTATTAACCAATGGCCTATTGTACTTTTATGCCTATATGCCAATGGCTGTCAATTTAATGCCTAAATAAAATTATTAAAACATTTGATACTGTATGCGGGTTGAGAGTTGAATCCAATAAAGTATTAAGCATCATGAGCATGCTACTCGAATTAGGAAATATTTTAATTGCAAGTTGAACAAACTGCCACAATAACCTTAACCAATTGTACCAAGAGAAATGAATGGCTATTGTTTTATAATTTCCGCGAAAACTGTCTTTATTTAAAAATTCTGCAATAAAATATCAGAATATTTTTTTATTAAAATATGACATTTTATTTCAATGTTAAATTACAGTTTCAATACACTCCGTACTTTTAGTCTCAAAAGTTTACTACATGGTAATAATATATTGTATAAACTTAAATACAATGTATATTATAGTAATGAATTGACACTGGGTTTATTTTACGTACATTTAGCAACAAAACCTATATCTACATACCTATTTATCAAGAATCTAAAATTCGGAGAATCAGGACGGAATGTTGTAGTATTCGTTTCGAAAGGTAAACTCTACTGCCATCTCTGTTGGGATATACAAATTTAAGAAGACGATGCAACGGTTTTTGTACTCTGGCTATGTACTTGTTGTTTCAGATACTTTTAAAAATGATGATTGCATTTTATACATACATAATGATGATGATGACTGAATCATAAACATACAAACAGTTATATTCTCTTAGAAGAAACTATTTTATAAATATTTAAAAACATCATGATACTACTGGTACCCCATTTCAGCTTCCATATAACTTTGAACAGCTTCATAAAATTTCATATATTATTATTATAGTTCTTACAAGGAAAAGTAATTTAGTTGCGATAACCTTGTTGCTGATGTGCCTAGTTGTTTACAGTATTTAAATACTTATAGAATTTATAACTTTGCAAATACGTGATGCGTATAAATAAGATTGACATAAGTTTACAGCTACAGATTGTAAATCCTAGATCATGTGTGATGACCGGAACTCTTTTCCGAGTGCCTGTAAATCTTGTTTGGCGACCTTGGACATGGACCAACCCTGGAATGGAAAATGCTGAATATGCTTTCCAAATTCACCATCAAGAAGAGCCCGGATTCCAACCGGGGTAATCTATATCAATAAAAACAAATTGGTAAACCATATTAGCTTCATTTAAAACATATATTATGTGTTTCAGCCAATAGAAAGTTTTCCATTAGGTATGTTACCTTTGTTAGCGCTTTTCCACTGCTTAACGTGAAATGAGTAAGCCTCAAGTGACATAAAACATCCGTAAACAATTTATCAGAAATTCTAGGCATCTGGTCCACTTTTGCGAGCGACAACTTCCTGAGACCTAAAAGAAAAATTATCACTTTAATGTCAAGCTTCGACTATTGATCGTTTATGCTAATTTTATATGCACGCACTTTTCAAGTAGTCTTTCTCAAATGTATTATCTCCGACAAACACACACTTCCTCAAGGTCAACTCCTCCAAACATGTCAGCTTTCTAAGGGCTTCCTGCAATTGGTTTCCCTGCCCAAGCCAGTTAATCAGCACCAATTTTGTCAAGTTAGGACAACTGTTGCCCAAATGGCTCACCACGTCCTCAGCAGCGTCCTCCAGAGGCACCCCATCGACAAATTTAAGTGTAACCTCCTTCAGCGATGGCCTTTCGACTCCAACGAAAAAAAACTCCATCAGGTAATTATTTGGCGCTGGTTCTAAGTACACTGGCGTGTGCGTTTCCTCATGCATTTGTGTAATCATGTCGTCTAAAAACTCGGAATCCACGGTAATCTCCAGAATCTTCAACTTTGGCCAGTGGGGACGAGCCTTCTCGAAGGTTAAAGGAAGCATACTACTAGTTGATGTAGCCGGAATAACCACTTTTTCAAGATTCGGCATGCTAAAACATGGCACAATGGCGTGCATGTTGACCATCGACACCACAGGTGTCACGAAAATAGGGTTATTCAGATCTGCATTTCTTGCCTGGTCGAGCCAGTAACTGTTCACGTTCAGAAGCTTTACCCCTTTGTCAACACATGCCATGGCCAAATCCAGAAATGCTGGCGTATGCGTCCACATATAACGCTTATCTTTACTTGGTTTATCCTCGTAAAATCCCGCAAAATCGTAGAATTTTAACTTGCTCGACTCCGATTCAATGCTGTGTCTGATGAAGTTGAACATGTCTGTCAGGGTAGTGTGAATGGTTTCGATTCTGTCTGTAATAAAGCTTCCATACGCATCACCAGCATACTCTAAGTTTGTTGGAAAATTCATGAGAGCACGAGATGCGTATATCAGATTACACATCTCCACACCTGGACGCGCTCCTATGGTAAATTTAACCAACTGCTGAAACGTTTTTGGTACTGCAAACTCCAAAGCCACAGTCCCCCTTATGAATCCCCTTGGACAGGGGGCACCCACATAAGTGTCTGCATTTAGAACTTTAAGGTTGACAAGGCCCTCATAAAATTGGTACTCCATGAACCTAATAACGTTGCTCAAGCATTTCACTCTCAGCTCGGTCACGTTGCCTCCAAAGCACTGAAGAAATTGTTGAAAGTCAGATTTCTCCTTTTCAAACATTTTCAGTCCTGAGCAATTCATCAAGTAAATCTTGGACGTGGGGAAGCCAAGTTGCAGATAGCTCGCCATGGTAGGTTCCTTCTTTGCACCTGCCTCATAAATTGTAATTTCGGGGCCAATTTCCACTCCTGCTTTTAGCTTGATGTATTCATCCACCAGTGCCTTGGCGACTTTGCAGACTCTCCGGAAACGAAGTAAATCATTCCAATTCAAGGAGGGAAAGATGTGCTCAAAATACTGTCAACCATAAAGTAAAATATTAGAAATTGTCCACTAGATAATGCAAAGTGATAATCATATGAAATGCGATTGCTGTAGGACAATGGACAAAAGTACTAGTTTCAAACTTTACATAAAGACTGAAGACGATATCAAACTTTTTTGTAAACTTACCACTTTCTTTCTATCCTCGGTAAACCCTTCCAGACTAACGTCCTTCTCCCCTCCCAAGTCGTCGGATTGATCCAACAGCAGCGCAAGTGCTTTAAAATCCATCTTTACTGTCCTGAAAACAGAATCAGTGTTTTAATTGTTAATTTTCAATACTCGAAAAATACTACGAACACGCATTAAAATACTAAATGGTGTTATTTATCATTAATAAATAATTGTTTCTTCTGGAATTGAAGTCCACATATACCTTAACTCAACCTCACTAATCGATAGGACGATGTAGTAAATATTCCAAATCTTAATGTCTTTTAAGTCTTAATATGCCAACTTTCTTGACAAAAAAAAGTGAGCTTCGCAGACAAATGTAGTTCTTCGTCGTTCTTCACCAAACACGTGTACCCGCGATTTTGTGTTCTCTGGCTTCTAGCTCCGACGGAAAAACCAACCCAAAAAAGTAGAGTTCGTGGTGAGAGCTCACGCTAATAAAGTGTTGGACTGCTATCTATCATGAATTTGTAGATGAAGAAAACACAAGAACTTGTAATTCATTCAAATCTGCTTTCTGAGGGTGACAGCATTTTGACGGCGTCGGACTCTTACCGCTTCTAGTGGATAGACGTAACCTTACCCACAACCCCTACTTTTACTACATCCTACTTGAATTTGTTTTCCGGTCCAAGCCCTGTACAAGGTTGGTGAAGAATGTATGAATCACTATCAGGGAACTGGGTAAACAAGGAAAAATATCATAAGAAGAATGCTTGCTAAAAATGCACGTTCAAGAAAGCAAAATATTGTCATGTTCTTTCAATCATTCATCGTCATTTATTGTTATTACTAGGAATCGATTTTAATAGTTTCAAATAATTTAACTCAAATTAATTAGTTAAGCACTGCTTCTAATAATTCTGCAGTTGCCATTCTGTCATTCTTTGTCATTCATGACGTTTTTCGTACATGTTAGATTGTATGTCCGTCCAGTCCACCAACAAAGAAATATCAGGTATGCATAAAAATGCGCATGGAAAATGAAAGCCATTATTTCAAGCAAAGCCATACTACCATTCGTGCATGTTAGTCAGGTATAGAGTAAAATATTTCGTACAGAGAAGGAAAGCTGCGCTGTAAGATAGGTAATGATTTATATAAATATGAGAACATTGCAAATTTCAAACAAGCGATGGATCACATTAAAGGAACCTGGGATTTTTTGGGTTAAGCAGTTTTGATGCAAAATATTGTGGTCCTTTTTAGGCAACACCTACAGATTCCCGGGTTTTATTAAAAGGAAACAAATAGAAATTCAATGCATAAAAGCGGATGAGATGAGAGGTATGACAAAAATTTCTTGAATCGGAGCGAAATTTAGTGGAACCAGATCCGATCGCTATCATTTTAATAAGTTTGGGGAATTACTGGAGTTCGTATAAAATACATATTCTTGTCATAGTCAAGATGGTTACAGTTAGCAACAAATTCCATCTGCATCTCGAGTAAGAAACATTATTACTCGTCTGTCAAATCATATTAAGTAATTTTTAGAGGGTAAGCTATCCTTTAGGCACATCATACAAACATATTATACAAACTATGGAATATTTTGTGCAATTTATAAAAAATGATTATCATATCTCAACCGCTATCTGAATTTGCGCATGGTGTCTGACGGAACTGATGAAATAGAAAATACATCTCATGATCATACAAGATATTCATTGGTAATCTGATAAATTAATATCCACAAGTTTGTCATGCTTGAATATAACCTGCTCACTAATGAATCAGTGGCATATTCCTTCCAGGAAGAAGGTAAGCATGCACTCATCCATAAAAATATTTGCCATGTCCAAGTACAACTAAACCCATACGCCGGTCTATGACATGCATGTATATCCGTCCAGTTTGCGTATGTAAAATGTAATGAAATCTCCTGTTCGACAAATTTTAGTTAAAAATATGTACATCTGAAATGTGAACTACAATGGCAATGGGAATGGAAAAATACGGACTGACGATGGTTTCGGTTGTTGCTGGGGAGCAGCTTTATAAGAGCTTGCGAATTTTACTGCCTTCTACTTTTATGACCACGAAGACAAGCCTGGTGATGGTTAATAATGGTTCAGTTCTATTGACTGTGGAAATCGGTAGGCAAGGGCAATTGCCTCTCTACCTTCTACCGAGCCAGTACATAAGTACAACTTTTACGAGAGCTCTAACAAATATACATGCATGCAGGATAAATGACGATCAACTTCCACTGAGAATCTTTTTTCTCTGTATAAAACTTGGACTTGACTACAACTTTTAGTAAGCAACAAAAAATGTTATTGATACCACACACCGGTGCCGCTTTACAGTGTACAAGCATTGCGTTTTCCTCTATACAAGTTGCTTTGCTAATTTTTGCTGATATATACCGGGCATTGCATTGGGCATATGAAACGTACATCTTATCGACTGAAAGTGCACACGGGTTTTACTCAGCTTTTTGGTTCCGCTCATCCTCCTGTGGAATCTTTTGAGAGAAATTTTTGTTGCGAATTTTTGCAAAGCGTCGTTGGTCCTGCTTCTTTTTGTGCATGGGGGAAGGTTAGCAGTTATATTGGTAATTACAATTTATCCCATAATATAATAATAATGATGACTGATATGAAGCGAATGATACGATGGTGACTATAGGAGTACAACTTTTACCACTATGCAAACAGCACTACTCAAAAAGTATAGTACGTAAGAGGCTGTCTTGGGTTACGCTTGCTGTAATATTGAACACGATGCCAATCATAAAATGAAAATAGGTAGACAAAGAACAAGACACGTAATAGGAAGTTGTATTCCTGTATGACGTGAGAAGCGTTGAATAAGCATGAATGAACAAAGGAAAGCATCACGAGTATTGTGCAGAGGAATTTGTACATTTTACGAGTTGATGTTCATATTATGCGAATTGCAAATGTGCTATGCGTCCATTTTTTTGACTTTTTAAAATAGTTTGCTGAATTACCTATGCAAAAGTCAAACATAAAATAAAATCGCAAGAATGCTGCTATGCTTTGTTTGACTGTCCACCGTTGCATTTGCATTGTTAGTTTAGCTAGTAGGCAGGTACACCTTAATTGCAACGTGTAGAAAGCGTGTCAAGTAGGGCTCCTCCGCTACTTTACAATGACAAGCGAAGGAACTGTTATTACTACGCTAACGCTACCTACTGTAATAGTCGCTCATTTTGGCGTATACATTAAAACAGTGTAAGCAAATCTGTCAATTACAAGTGGCGTGCTTTAATTTGAATCATCATCAGAGCAATCAGAACAACGCACCAGCACACATGACACATAGCCTTTGACACAACGGACTTTGCAATATTAAAGCTAGAGAGTATATAATAGATATACACATTTGTAAGTTCGTAACTGCAATTTTTACTGCCAGGTTTGTATGTATATCTACATTAGATTTTTGATGGGTAATTTCCCATTATTGAGCATGAGGCACCTTTTTCTACAAAACCCGATCCTCATTTTCGTATAATGTCTGAGTGAGAGAACCTCACTCAAATGTAATGGTAATGATACTGATTGACGATATGCTAGCCATTTTTGCTTCTTCTGCATACAAAACGCTTCAACCCCAAAGTTTAAAGATGAAAACGAGGAAAGGCATGGGGCATAATACATACACACACACGTGATATTATATTCTTACTACTAACTAATGCGTATACATACATTTTGGACGTTAACGTCCCCTCGTATTATAATGGTGTAACGTGTGCACATATATAACAGTCATAAAAAAGCCCAAAAAAAGGCTTTTGCACACGAAAAGCTTTTAAAAAAGCAGCAATGAACGGCATAGAGCGTGCATGTGTAACGTTTTATAACTTTCAAGCAGTCTCTGACTGTTTGGCAGTGTATCCGGGGCCAGCTTTGCCATTAGGTATATACAAGGCATATAATTTTTTAATATGCTATTTTTCCGTGTCCGACATATCTATATCGACCAGTTTATGGATGTACGCAATACTCAGACCGAGAGCACTTCTCCTCTCATAAAGGATAACCAAACCTGAATGGAATGGCTACATTAAGAGGAGGATGGGGAAACAATACTACACTGAAAAAGATGAAAGAACTCAAGTCTCAATGCATGTGCTGTGGCATAGCAGCAGCAAGCAGCACAAAAAGCTGCCTTGTTGCAATGCAATAGTCAAAAACTTGGTAAGTATCTCACTCTTCTTCGCTCTTCTCTGGCTGCTGCTGCACCAAATACCGAGAAGAAAATAGGTACAAATATGATCATAAACACGGTATGCTACTGCGAACCTGATCAGCTTATTAAGTATCGCTGACTACTTTAAACAGAAGTTATTTTTTCCGTCTGTCCACCATAGTTATGAGCAATGGATATAATATACACTATGAAGAGTATGTAAATCGTCTAATCACTACTATCAAAAGGAATTGATGTTGAATACGGATGGGAACATTCTTAATTATTGTTCATTAGCATTATCAACATGACTAAAAAGTCCATAAATTCTTTCTTGATAATAAATGGAAACATGCATCTTACTTACATGACAAAACTATGAAAACTCTACACAGTCATTGGAAAATTCGATCGCAGAGAGCATCGATTCGGTCGATGCAATACTACAACTTCGATGTGAATCTAAATCTAACTACATAGACTAGTTCTTACAGGTTAAAAGAGTCAGGACAATGCAAATTTAAAGTTTAAAGAAATGACATTACTAAATCCAAACGTTTTACCCTGAAAGTTAGCGACTAATAGCCAACTAAAGATAAAATTTTTGCATATAAAATACTACTTTCGGGGCAAACTAATACATTGCTTGACTATTTCATGTTTTTCCACAAACCCTATTTTATCCCACTGGATATTAAATTGCTTCAAGCATGATATGAATTTGGTGACTAGATAAACCACGTCATTTCCAGAATGCTCCCGCCACTCATCCACACCGCTTCCCTTCATTTTGTTGCAGATTGCTGACTTTTCTGTGTGTTGCTGGCTACGAAAAGCACACGTAAATGCAAGCAATGCTTAGTTGGCTGGCAATGAAAATCCAACGTAGAAACACACACACAGACAGACGAGCAATAATTTTGTTCAAGTGGAAAGCAAGAAAAAGAGTCGACGAAACAGTTCTTCTCTCTTGAGCGCATTAAAGAGATAGGAGATGATAGCGCAGAAAAATAAAACATTGAACATTGCTGCTGCTCTGCACACTCTATCACACTCTCAAAGACTCACACTCCTCGCGATTTACAACAATTTCTATCTGAATTAAAATAGAAATCTTGTTCAATCAGATTAAAAAAGTGTACATCTTGTAAATTATTTATAACAGCATTGGTCTCCATATCCTTCCTCATAACTTTAAATGGTCGCTTGTACAAACATTTTTGGCCCAGCAAATGCGTTCAAAACCAGTTGGACAAACCTCATATTAGTCTAACTTTTTTTGTGTAACTTATTATTTCAACTTTGTATAGGGAAAAGGGCTACTTCAAGAGCATTTAATCCAATTAATTATTCATTAGCTATATAAACACTTATCATCACGCGTTACTCTAGAATCAGCTCTTTTTTTTAGGTTTTTTTCTTCAGTTTTTTTTGCTACAGTTAAGTAGATAGGTAACTAAGATTTCCGTTGTGTAGAGCTAGAGTGTGACGAGTGCTGACAGAGGAGAGGGACTGCACTTTTATTTAATTATCAAGCAGGCGATTAAAAGTACAGTAATTGTAATAATCATTAGCTACCTTTATATTTAAAATGTCAGAACCACAGTCTGCCCTTCTACTTCGAAAACAATTAGCAGGTAAAGTGACGTGTTTTTTTAAACCATAAAACTAGCCTAATTTGTCAAAATCCGCTGTCTAAATGTGCACACATTTTTGAAATCAAAGTGGACCATTTTAAAGTGAATTAATGTTTAAATTGTGGTGTTACCTTGATTTTGCAGAGCTCAATAAGAATCCAGTAGAAGGCTTTTCAGCTGGTCTCATCGACGACAACGATATCTACAAATGGGAAGTACTGATCATTGGACCACCAGATACGCTTTAGTAAGTTCAGTTTACTTTAGAAGTCTTTAAAAAGTTACTAGTTTAAGCACAAATGTTGTCCCTCCGGTTAATAAACTGTAATCGAGGAGGGTAGTCTACACAGAGAGCTTATCTTGTATTTTTTAGCCGTGAACACACTACCACACGGTTTTTGTGGACACGCACTCTCTCCCTTGATTTGCGTTTCTTGTCTTGTGTCAAATAATTGATGAAAAAGAAGACAGATTGAGAAACGGGCAATAAAAAAGTTAAATGATGATGATGTTCTTTAAAAATGATTGTGAAGCGCTGCTAATCTTGTTCGATCTTTGTATTCTTTGTGTTTTACAGTGAAGGAGGATTTTTCAAAGCGCATTTATATTTTCCCCGGGAGTATCCACTAAGACCTCCTAAAATGAAGTTTATCACGGAAATTTGGCATCCAAATAGTAGGTTTCTTGAGATTATTAATGTTCTCTTGTAATTAATATGGTGGTTGGACACACTCTTTGTTTAAAGTGGACAGTGGAAACGGCAGTAGTATAACGACAGAGTAACGGAAGAGTATACGTGCGATGACGGCGGGCAGACAGACGCTCTGCGCACTGTTTAATTAGATAGACGAGATGATGATGATGATAATGTGCCATTGTATTGGTTTATTGGCGTGCATGGGGAGGAGGGATACGGTTGCCGGGCGGCGGGATCTGCGGAATAAAGAGCAGAAAGTTCTCGCCGATTGACATGACTGACATCATCTGATACACGGAATGGTTGGGTTGATTTTACTAAGACGGAATTAGATGATGTGACATTGTAGGAAGATATAGCCAACCTGTGTTACTGAAAGTCTTCGCACTGTTTGCACGCGCTGTCGCCGTTATACTATTTTTCTGTTAATTAAATAGTTGATCATATATAGTGAGGAAGGCTAAGTTTTGACTTGTTGTAGTGTTAGCAGGAAGCTAGGAGTAATTCGTCAGCGATATTAATACTTTTCCAAATAGATTACTTAAAATCGTTTTAAAAAGTTTAATTTTTAGGGGCTCGTAGTTCAGGTTAAGGACAGGCATTAAAAGATTGTCATTATGGTGAGGTGTAGGGATATTGTGATGAGCGTTGTAAAGGTGGTGGCGGTGGTCGTCGGTGTGTACATAATTATCGATCAGTTGCGCGATGCTAATCGGTCCTATAGGAAGATCTTTTATGGGGAGTGGGACAGGACTTGACGCGAACAATCCTTCATTTATTCCTAAATTCTTTTCGTTAATACAGATAACACACTGTCCTGTTAAAATTACAAATGTTTAGTAATAATTTTGAATGATAGTTTTACAGAGTTACTTAATAGGGTTTACAGAGAACTACTAGTATTAGTATGATAGTTAATGGTAATCCAATCTACTGTACTTTTACTTGAACTAATGTTGTGTCTGACCACCTTATTTGAATACTCAATTGGATGTGAAAGCATAATTAAGTGGGCGCAAAGTTAATTGTTGTTGTTTTTTGCTTTGTTTTTAACAGTTGATAAAAGCGGTGACGTATGCATCTCAATCCTTCACGAACCTGGGGATGACAAGTGGGGTTACGAAAAGGCTTCCGAACGGTGGCTCCCAGTGCACACGGTGGAGACAATATTGATATCAGTAATATCAATGTTAGCAGATCCTAATGATGAAAGCCCTGCAAATGTCGATGCAGCGGTAAGATTATAACCAATATTATGTCACTAACTAAAGTGCCTTTGTTTCAAGTTTGAGTGTTTGCAAGGATTTCTACAAACAATTTCTTAGTGATTTGAGCTTACAAGGCAACAAAGCAATACTTGAATGATATAAAGTTATCCGTATAAAATCATAAACAAGGACGTTTTACTAAAATGCTCGTATTTTCGTAAACAAGGAGGTCGTATTTTCTGATTGTTTTACTAGTTACAGCTCAATGCTACGCTTTATGTTTGCAGTACATGTTAGACTAGACAATTAACCACCATGAAAGTGTGCAATAATATGTATGCCAGACTTTTTACAATTAGCCATTTCCAACTTCTTATGATAGTTCTGTAGTTGTATCCGTTTTTTCGTTGTTCAAGGGGGTAGTAGTGTTAGTAGTGTTCATTAAATTATAAGTTATTCAATGAATAGGTAACTAGTTCTCAGGTTCTTTAATTTTGAGTTATTACGATGAATTTAGGAGTTTATTTTGTGACACTAATAGGAGGCACGTTTTTACTGTGTTGATGTCTGATGTAGACATATCGAATGCTGATGATATAGTATGCATTTCTTCCGTGAGTGTATCTAATGTCCCTAAATTTTATTTTTTATTGCAGAAAGAATGGAGAGAAAATTACACAGAATTTAAGCGTAAAGTGGCGAGATGTGTACGTCGTAGCCAAGAAGAATGTAAGTGAAGCTATTTAACCATTATTCTGCAATGTAAACTGGAATTTATCGATGTTAGAAAACGACACTGGATTTTTTCTTCAGGGGCTAACATTTGTTATTTAAATCTTTTTTCAGGAGATCTACATCCCGTACTGCATTAAGTACTCGTTAATTTTACCTGCCTATTCAACTGCGTTTCGGTGAAATCGAATTTGCCATTGAAGAAAAACCTAATATCATAAGGATAATCTATCGTTTCAGTCCCTTCAACAGTTAATATTGTTCGGAAAATCGTCTGACTTCTTTCTGATTACTTTCATCCGAGTCTATAAGAGTACTTGTAAACTTTTAATATTCATTTTGTAGCTGCAAGGCATGTTTGATTTGATAGCGGAGGTTTGTTATTTGTAAATCACTCGAAAAAAGGTCAAAAAATGTGAAAAATTTAGAATAAGATTGCATTAATTAACAGGTTCAGTAGTGTTTTATACAAGTGGAAATAAAAATGTCACACTAATGAAACGTATACACATTTCTGGCATAATTCTCTATGAACAATGGCATCCAACGACGCATTCCAACTTTCAAGTCATTGTTGAAGACTCTGCCTATAACCGAATTTTAACTCGCTGGAATATTTGTATTGTTATGGTAATTTTTGGGTAATGAGCGCTGTAAAAGTGTTTTTGAAAGACAAACGTCATGCAACTGTGAAGAATATAGGTCGAGGTCCAGGCACGCACAACAATTTGTATGTAGCATAAATATGTAAAATCATTTTTTACTGGTCATGATGCTCATTCACCTAAATAGATTGTAAGGTAATAGAGTGGAATAAGCAATTTAATTAGAACGCACGATCAAGTTATGTGAATCCAGTTTTTATTCGTTTCAAAACTTACAACTGTCAAAATCACATTGCGACAATTTATGATAATGCACCGTGTGTCACTGAAGTGAGAGATAGACTCAACACTGTAAATTAAAGAACATCCAAACGCTTTATACAAGTATTCCAATAAAAATACAAATACAGTAATTCATTTCAGTTTACCAGTCCAAACTCCTGACTTTTACAGGAACGTACGTCCATTATGCGTTTTTGACAAAACCAAAGTTCATAGTACTTGATTGAATTTAAAGCTGTTGTGGTGGTGAGTTGTGAGGTGGTGGTAATATATGATCTTCTGTCATCTGTCTTGTATGATGATGGCAAAGTTGTGAAGCAATGTATAAGATTGAAACATTTTTGGGACTTGTTATGGGCATAAAATTGTAGGGTAAATTGTTCTCGTACAAAAAGATGCGTTTGTGGGATTATTATTATACGGAAAAGTTTGTCGGCCCATACGAAACAACTGTTTTACAAATTAATCATTTGGTTAATTAAGATACGAGATGGTGCTTGCTAATACGGTAAGTGGTTGCTGCAGTTTTTTGGAAAGCAAAAGTGCAATATGTGTAATATTGTCATTTCTAACAAAAAATGTTTTAAAATGTCCCCGATTCTGCAAGTTGAGTCATTGACATGGTATTTATAGTGAAAAGACATTTTTATCATCATCACCATCTTCATACATTTTTATCTTGCCAGAATCTGTGTAGAAAGTTCACAAAATGCCTTAGACTGAATACCGAAATCCATTATTTTTTCTTTCTATCAACCTCACAAGTTATACGGACAGAAGTATCAAGTCTCGTTTTGAAAACATTTTATGGGGTAAAGTGAGAACTACTGCGTTTTGATCGGTCTAAAACTTTTTCTTTTCATTCAAACAAAGGTTGGTCATTTCGAGTTGACTGTCATCAAAGAAATACAAGAAAGGGGATTATCAATTTTTCGGGGGACAATGTCACTAACAACGTCGTTTTCTCCTCTTGAAACAACCGTCGAACAAGGATGAATTAATCCGTAGAAAACTTCCAGTTGTACAGGCCTCTCGCGGTCTTGACTTACCGATTTTATAAAGAAAAGACTAACGGTTTTGGTCATTCTATGGTTCTCTTTCCGTTGGCAATTTATTATAGTTCTGAATAGTAGATTTATATAGTATAATTAATTAGCTATGATTAGTAGTCAGCAATAATAAATACTCTTATTTTAGAACATATATAATAGTAATAGTATTGTTTCACTGTACATGTAAAGGTATTACATAGTTTTCTTAATGCAATAGTTAAATATTTCTTATAAATATAAAATAGTTATTCGTTTCTATATATTATAGTGCTTACAAACCATGTGCAAGTAACAAGTGATCTCACTTATAATACATATCTATTATTGTATGTATTCATGTTATTCATTTCATGTTGCCTATTTATACATGAGAAGTTAGACAAGTTTTACGATATCATATTTTTAATAGAACAATAGCGTTACGAAACATTGTTTTCATGTCGTTATCATCTATAATATGCACTTTAATAAGAGTCGGTGGAGATTTAAACTTGTAGCAATCCAAATATTACGCATGCCATGGTTCCAATACTGTTTCATTGTTTAGTGACGACTCTGTGAATATTATACGAAACAATACCGTGGACTGACCGAATTGCTATATTTTACAATGGAGTTCAATCCGGTAAATAGTACCTGCAACAATTTTTCTGGGAAGAGGCTTACTTTTATTATTGTAGTATGTAGATATCTCAGCGTATAAGATAAATGCAAAGTTTCCGTAATTATTTTTCATCTCTCACAGCAACTCATTTACATTTTAAGATGGTAACATTATTTTTATTTATTGATCATTTTTTTACTCGCTAAAAAATTAGCATTGGCAAACCAAAACCAAGCCATCAGTTGTGATGGGGTTTTTATTGGGAATAGTTCGGAATATGACACTCTTGAGAAGAGAGTTCAATACTTATTGTATAATAAGAGAAGGAGAAGTTTGTACCATGACAAGTTGGCGTGGACAGGACGTTAATAGAGTTGTATTAGAAATATAGTATTACCTATTAGGTATTATGGCACCAATCAAATATGACAAAGAACTTCCAGCCATACGTAGTTTTAAGGAAAAGGGAGCAACGTGATTTTTATCGAGCGACGAACAGTTACCTTGACGAATGTCACTAGACAAGTAAGTATTTTACATTCCACAGAAACCTAAGCTCGTTTACCATATCTTGCATAAAGGAAGTTCTCCCTTTTCCGTCTGCAACATTTAAAAAAAGATTATTATATCGTAATTTTTGTGATAGCTTAAATGATTGAAACTTGAGAGGTGTATACAAACCTAGGTTTAGCTATTTCTTCAGTAAAGGCTGACTTTCTCCACCAAGCTCGGAAGGGGTAGTAGTAGAAGTACCCTCGACCACAGACTTTGAGGAGCATGGGATTTGTGCAGAGGGTGCACTACTGGAGGAAGATGCTGCTGTTGTTGTTGTAAAACTGGAATCAGACACGGCAGTAGTTGTGGAAGTAGAAACCTGTGGTTCTGATACTGGAATGGTACTGCCTGCTGTGGTAGTTGTGACGCGACTAGCACTTTGAAATGGGCCTAGGTCACTTTGCACAGAAGATGAAAGAACGGGTGTGGTGGTAATTGTTGATGATATACTTGGAAGTACGCTGGCTGAGGAAATTGGTTGCTGCTGTTTTGCTTGTGAGTGGCTTCCACTACCTTGTTTCGAGCTTTCACTGGCACTCTGAATTAATACACTTCCTTCATTGGTATTCATACTTAGCAGAGAACTGCTTTCTCCAGCAGCAGTTTTGGAAATGGAGCTCACCCCACGGACGTATTTTACACGTGATTGTTCCTCACCAGCTTGCTCGGAAGCTGCACCTTTTGATCCCTTTGATGTTAGCTGTCGAACGAGACTAAACCTTTGAAAGAAGGATTTTGTTGAGGAGAGATGTGGACCAACGGACACAGCTCCTGCACTTTCTCTTCTACGTTGACTCTGCATTAACGTTGTTGAAGATGTTGCTGAGGCGTTTGTCGGATCCAAACTGGTCTGCCTTCTTACCAAGGTCGATCGCTTTCTGGAATAAATCAGCTCTTGTAGCTCCCTTTCTTCGCCAGGGCTGAGTCGTTCATTTCCTGCAAAGGAAGTGGAAGGCTGTGTTGCTGAGGACGACGACGCTCTGGATGGTAAAATGCCAAGGCTAAGACGCGGTTGTTGCGAGTATGCAGAACTTGTTGGTAATGCGGATGGAGCTAAGCTCTGAAGCTGATTCGGGGTTAACCGTCGTGACAAAGGAGATGATGTACTGGTCGCTCCTGGCAAGTCGTCGACACTTCGAACAAACGAAAATTTGGTTTTGCTCTTGGACGACTCTTGGCTTGCTGCTGAAGATGGAGTTGCCCTTCCCCCAGATGCCGAAGGAGTGAACTGAGCCTCCGTACTAAGTGCCTTTGCCAGCGCTTTCACTCTTTTGGATTTTGTTTGAAGAATTGACTCTAGCATGTCAAGTTCGGATGGAGAAAGTTCCCCGGAAGCTACAGCATCTCGCATTTGCCTAATTTCATCTTGTAAATGTTGTGCCTCACCAATCATTTCTGAGTTGTCCGGTCGGGTGGTTTTCTCATACTTGTCCATTTCCTTTGCCAACATTTGAACCTCCCAATTCTTGTTGGTTAGTTGTGGTTCGTCTTCGGATGTATCGTCAGACTCGTCTTCCTCTTCTTCTTCAGACGCAATGTCTGTTTGGTCTCCCTCTTCATCGTCGTCATCGTCCAAGGCGACGGGCTCTTCCTTCATTCTGCGATGAACCACTTCCTGCAACGAATCTTGTTTCTTTAATCCCTTTGCCTCCTCAGAACTGGAGGAAGATTCGTATTCAGTCGAAGTGTTCCCAATATCGACAGCGACCGAATCCTTATCTAAATTACGAGTACCAAAAGTTCTTTCATTTGGAGGTGGTAATGAATCTCGATCCCGATGAAATTCTACTTGCCATGGTGCAGTACCAAACTCTCGCATTTCAATCGTTTCTTCTTGAGAGATTTGAGCCCATGTTGCCGTTGAATGTTGTTGCCCATCACCGTTCCCAAGATCTCTGGAACGTCTTTGTTGCTGTTGATGATAATGTTGACTCGATCTAGCTTCCCCAAAGGACTGCGAAAGAGACTGACCAGCTTCACGAGCTTCTAAATCTGCCCTTTCAAAAACTTCATCGTCATAGTCCTGAGCACTGATTACCGTATCTATGGAATCACCCCGACTAAAAAGGTAAGAGGTCTGTAGTTCCAAGGGATATTTACGTTGTACAGAGGCTTCGGTTCCCAGAAGCAACTCCTCCTCGTCATCAAAGTCTCCGTCAATATCATCCATCTCGTTATCACCTTCATGACCCCCCATATCATGGCGACCGTCATCCTCCCCTCGTCCATTTCTAGACCTTCTTCTATCTGCGTTTCTCTCCAGCTCTTGAATGCGTCGTTGTAATCTGTATATAATTTCATCCCGTTTATGCACCTCATGCTCCAACGTGTTAAAATTGTCCTGAAATCGTGAATGAATTTCGTCCACTTTGGACTGAATAATTGCTTTAATTCCCAGGAAAACGCTACCAATACATTCTTCTTGAGCAATATTTAAGCCAATCTGTAAGGCTCCCGGGGTTCCATCAGTTGGATATGCAAGTTCTTCTCCCTTTACCACTAACATGTTTGAATATGGCTTGAGGTTCTGCAATTAAAACGTCACAACAAATAACATCATAATATTTGATAATATACCTCGTACATATACAAACGCAAGTTATTATATTAATTTCTGGCACACTTACGTCAGGAATGTTAAAATCGCTAATTGGTATGAGATGTTCTGTCTGAGTCGCAATTCCACTTTCGATGCCAAAGTTTGCATCAGGATCGCAAACTTTATCATCAGTCCTACAAATTTGCATAGCTTCCGATGTTCTAGGTACTTCTTGTCCAGGTCTTGCTGTGATTGCGGTCACATCCTCTGGAGAGACCACCGTCACAGCCTGCCTATGAAAAGTAACGTTTTTTGCAAACTTCCTGTGTCGTGCTGCGTATCCTTCTATGGTCGGAGCTTTCAATAGCTTTCTCTCATCAAGCCTTCGCATAGCAGTATCTCCGGCCGCACGTTTGGCTTCACTCTCTACGGCTTCTTCGGATCTGGCTAATCGTTTCAGTATACTTTTTAGATTTCGTCTCTCAGGGGTTTCCGAACTATCTAGTTCCGGTGGACTGGGGGTGGATGATGAGCTGCTGCTTGAAGCATCCTCATCGTCCTTTTTCTCTGCGGTTGGGGATGCGGCAGGATGCATCTTTTTGGTTTTCTTGCGTTTCTTACCACCCCCTCCTCCATGTACGCTTGTTGGCGATGGAAAAAGGCGAATGGTTGATTTTCCTGTAATAGTACTAAGAGTGCTTGAAGATTCATCAGTTCCTAACTTAGTAAGGCATTTCCCGGTATTTGAGACGTGTACAATAGAAACAGTAGTAGTAGAAGTTGCTGTGGCACTAGCCGGTTGGGTTTGTACAAGTGTCGATGGTGTTTGACTTGTGCTTTGCTCCTGAACTCTGCCGCTGCTTCCACCACCACCACTACCACTCTGGTCTGACTTTGAGCCTTCACTCTTACCCTCCCGTTCAGGTGGACTTTGATCGTATTTTGTTACAATGGTGGATGGTGTAGTAACTTCACTACTCCCAGCCGTATCATCTCCTTGTCCCTGTAACTGCTCCTGGTTGGACTGCGTCCGTCGACCCAACGCTACAGAATGCATTTGATCCTCCGTTGTTGGCTCTGAAGCTACAGATCCTGCCACCGTGGTGTTTTCGTTGGATCCTTCACTTGTACTCCGAGTCAGTATATTGCTGCTTGTCTTACTCACAAGCAGTGCTGCAATTTTCTGGCGCTCATTTAAGATTTTCAACTTTTTCACAAATGGAAGTCTTGAAAATTCTGGTGAAAGATCGTCTACTGAGCCGTACGTCTTTTGCCTGAAATGTAAAGCAGCAGGTCGCATTAGTGATGATGTGCTAGCCTGGTTGCTGGGTACCAGTGCAGAGCTTGCGGACGCAGATCGATCTCTTCCAACGGACATTGTATCCATCACCGGTGGAGACATGCTTCCAGAAAAAACTGGTGGAGAAAAAGACATTTGCGACGTCAGCTTTGGTGGAATCGGAGCAGCCGATATAGCAATGGGTTCGGTGGTAGCTCGCGATGCTGCAATAGCTGCAGCTTCGCCAATCAGTAATGACGCAGGTTTCATAGGCGGACTGAGAGCTCGAGCAGCCAGAGAACTAGATGGAGGGGAAGAGAGAGTTGAGCCTGACTCCACAGAGGATATACTAGCCCGCTTATCCCCCTCAGGCTTTGCTGCAGATGTTACGGGTTTATCGGATTCCTTGCTACCATGTGCTACAGATGAGGCCGTAGAAGTTGGTGGAGTTTCTACAGTGACTTTGGTTTTCACAAGAGCCTTCAGCAGGGAAGCTCCCCCAAGAGGCTTGGCCGTGCCTGAGGATGTGGATGCGGTTGGAGGTGATTGGGGCTTTTCACTGGGCATGAGAGTTTGCATCATTGCATCACGCTCCTCTTGCTGCTTTCTCTCCCGTTCCTCTTTCTGTCTGAGCAATCGTAATCTTTGAATCAAAGGGAGCCCTTCTCCAATAATTTCAGGCTCTTTTGGTGGACTCTGCGGAGCCAAGATTTTGGCAAGCTGGACACGTTTCCCTACCCCACGTTTGGTTGCAACCGACGGAGAAGACGTTGAAGTGGAAGTGGACGTGGACGGTTCCTTCTCCTTCTCATCACTAAGAACATTGTGCATTCTTTTGAGAACACCCCGTGGAGGGGGAAACGACTTTCCCTTCTCTACTTCCCCATCCGTTTTGCCAGACTCGGGCTCACTAGAGTCATCCTTACTGTATAATAGTAAAGATAAAAAATCAATACATGAAACAATACTTTTACTGGAAACCCCGTAAGCATATGAATGACGTACTATGCATATTTATGACACAGTATTCATAAAAGCAAACTGACAAATTGTGACGCAATGAAAATGATAAGTAATTAAGCATGGAGCTTTTAACTTATGAGCAACGAACCTCGAATTGCTTTTCCTACTCCTCCGTATCACATCTTTTAGCCCCTTAAAATCACTTTGCAATTTCTCCACAATCCTTTTCCCCGTTGTGCTATCTGTTAGTTCAATCGGTTCCACTATGGCTTTTGGAGCATCCTTCTTGGCTGCGTTGCTAGAAGAACCTTTCTTGGAAGTTGCTGGTCCTGACGCTTTCCTTGCCTCCATTAAGCGCTTCCTACCTAGTGTTTGAAGGATTTCCTGAGCAAAGCAAAATGAGAATATGAAAGTTTGCAAATGCATTTTCTAGATCTGCTTGATATAATTTTCCGGTTTCATTGTCCCACTACTCCCACTCGTTATATAATATTCTTACTTGAGCCTCTGGGTAATCCTTCATTGCTGCCAGAACATCTTCTCGCGAAAGACTAAACAGCTCTGAATAACCTACTGAGCGAACGTCTGCTGTGCGTCTGGAAGAGTAGATAAATACATGTCATTGACTATGCGTTCCTTAAAAGCTGTAATAACAAGAAATGTTATATACTCTCTTCTCGCCAGACTTACTTATTTAATCCATCTAGGTTAAGAATTCCGATTTCACCAAAGAAATCTCCGGCTTGCATTGTCGTAAGAACCTTTCCAGCTTCACTGTAGGCATACAAAGTAACATTTACGTTGCATTATACACCACCGCACACTACTAGGGTGAAATGTTCCATGCATTTTGAACATTTTGAACTTTGCAATTTTCGCTTGCATAACGTAATCACTTACAAAGTAGAGAAAAGTTAGTGGGTGAAAAGTGTTCTACTTTCACTCTTACCTTATAACTTCTAAAATACCATCAGCAATAATAAACATCTCACGAGCAACTTCCCCTTTTCGACAGATCAGGTCACCAGGAGTGAATATGTACGCTTTCATTTTGAGCACCAGATCGTGAAGAAATTCAGGTTGGCACTCTTGAAATATTGTAACCTGTAGGCGTATAACAAATCTAACATTATAACTTTTCAACAGCAAAAAACCTGTCTGCGTTTCTTCCTTGTGAACTTGAGCTTTTCTTCAGGTAACAACTGTAAAACTAGAGCAGAAGTTGACTTTTTTTTACCTTTTTTAGCACACTAAGGTTTACATGGAGAGCCAACTCGGTTTTGAGCTTGTCAGGAAGCAGACCTAAGGCCGTGTTTATATCACCACCTCCTTGTATCCTACCTCTATGTTTTTAGGAAAAAAGTTTGACAAAACATAGAACCATGAACTACAATACCTAAAAAGTCATTATTTTCGTACTCAAAAATAATTATGGTTTGCAGGGCATTTACCTGGACCAAGAGTAATCATACCAGCGGAGTACCCTACGTTGCATATCACGTGGCACTTTGTGATGTCTCATGTACATTTTTGCACCATCCTACAAAATTAACCGTTACCAGAGAGTTAGACAAATTTCCTGAAAACGTAGGTTGACTAAGCAAAATTTGCTTTCACATATCTTTACATACCAGTAGTCTTTCGAATTCCAAGCGATTGGCGTTTCGATTAGTTATCACGTTACCCACTTGACCTGAAATAAAATGCAAATCATACTTTTTGTTTGGTAAAAGCTTAAATGGTTAGTTGGTAAGATGCCTATAATAATGAGGTTGCCAAGCATCGAGCAGATATATACAATGAATTTATTGCTGCATATTGTTCCATTATTGCTTCTTACCTACGATTGTGGCAAAAATGAAGACACCAATAAGGTAACTAACGATGGTAAATAGGTACCTGAAAGAGATTAAAGTGAGATTTTTTTTATTATTGATCACATAAGAATTGCTAGAAGTTAGAGTATTATGAGAAAGAGTTTCCTTTTGGACAGCTATTATTTTCAATTCTTGTGAAAAGTCTTGGTAGCTTTCTCGTTTAAAATTAAATTATTTCAAATGAACAGATTTTAGGAGAAAGTTTTGTGTTCTACTTTTACAATAATAATGATCAACAAAACTAGTTTCATGCTAGTTTGTCAGTGTCATTATCATCATCACTAGAATAAAAGAAAGGAAAACAAAGTTTAAGTTGACAAAACAACCTCAATAATTGATGTTTCTGCACGGTTAGCATTCCAAAAGTATAGAAACTCTTTTTAAGCAAATAACCAGAAGATTACTATTATACATAGTAACCTGGAAATAAACGATCAAGTGTCTACACAAGAGAAAAAGAACACACATAGAGAAAGACTCTGAAAATGCCACTGTGAACGTACACAGGGAGATTATCCAGAAAAAAAAGCTTTCGAACAGTTTTCATCGAATACTTTATTATGTTCCCATTCTTTATTATTACAATAATATTCTTATTTTCTCCAACTCTCTTATCTTCCGTCTCCCTTTTATCATCAAACTTCAGTGTTTCTTTCCTGCCATTTGCAAAATGGCTATGCATAGAGAATGGCTGACAATAGAACCAGCATCCAGCGACGGATTCAATGAGTGAAAAATGTTCATAAGTTTCCTTTTACACTTGGTTATCTGAACCATCGCAAAACTTCCGTTTTTACTTCCCCTTCCACCCGATCCCAATGAATTATAAAGGAATAGTAAAAAGCGGGACTTTTCCCACACAATGAATCAATATACAAGTTCTACTGAGAGAGAAAAAAGGATTCTTTTTCAACAGATTAATAAAATAAAAAGTTCTTCATGCTTCAGCTATGATGATTCCATGAAGGCTGTTCGAAAACTTTTTCTTGACACTACTGTTGTTCTTCTTCCTCGTGTGCACACACTTTTTTTAGCCGAGAGAAAAGAGCACAGGTTTCCGTCTTCAAGATGGAAATTTTTACGGTGTTTTGTATGCAACCATTTCATCCCAGTCTTTACATTTCTCCGCTAGCAAATAAACTCTACCCTCGACTATATTCGCCAATTTGTCTTACGCATCGTCGCCCCTGTTGATGAAATTTATTTTCCTAATTATTGTTGTATTCATGGTTCATAATTTTTTGAAACAGATGCAGTAAAAGTATAAATTATTGAATTATTGCCTCTCTGCAGCAAGACCATCTTTTTCCAGCCTGATTTTCAGCTATGAACATGACGAGAAAAGGAAGAAAGCATGTTTCATCCAGACAGCTAGACAGGAGATAGGGAATGACGCTGCTGCTCTGGATCTTTGGTTTATTATTAGAATTTAGCACTAGAAGGAGCAGCAGTGCTCAATAGGATTTACAGTTACAAAAGATATTATTGCTTTCTTTTTTGTTGCATATGGCATTAAAACATTATCGGCTTGGACTATGACGCCAGAGCGTATTCTCTTCGTATTTATTCATCTCCACTTGCACTCTTGACATCTGGCAAAAAAGGTAATAATAATAGCCGTTTTGCTGAACGGGAAAAATAATAAAGAACTGGAACCCTCTCCTTCTCAAAATAAATAGTAGCAACAGGGCAGTAGCAGTATAATGGCAATAAATGTAATTTTTGACCAAAAACTGACAATGCGCTATGAATATTTGAAGAAAGGCACCCATTCGTTTGCAATCTGCACTCGTTTAACGTGCGACTAACTAATGAAAGTATATGCCGCATTTGCTAAATTCTCGAGTATTTGATACTCGTGTATGTCTGCAAATTTCCCCTTCTTTCACTTGACTTTTTCTATTTTATTTGTTTCACATATAAAAAGTACTATAAGCATTTGGCAACTGAAAACAAAATCCAATTAGTATTATGCTCCAGTTTCTTGATACCATCATTATTACAAGCATTGCCGATTTATATATTATTGCTTTTTTGCTCAACAATGGAATCAAGTGCAAGTTTTAGGTTTACTTTACGTCAGTGTCTTTCTTTTCCAGAAACAAAAATCCTGGAGTATAAAGGGAAAAAAGAAATTTTGCAAGACTGCTGTAATTGGATTAAGTAATATGGCACAAGATTGGATTGCCAACAAAGACGACGATAGTTTTTCTACAAAGCAATGCATGGAACACTGTAAAAAATGACAATTGGCGCAGCCATATCCAGACCAGCTGCAAGACAAGAAAAGACGTAACATATTTGACTTGTTCTACTTGTTCGTCCATCATCTAATAATAATAATAACAGTAATGAAGAGCCAATGTATAAGCAATAACTTGCTGTTTTGGTGTCCTATGATTTCACACTGACAGATCGATAATGGCAAATGAAAGTGTGCAAGATGATATACAACTAGTACAACTTACTACTTCTCTCATTGTAAGAGAAAGAGGGGTAAAACGAAGGAAAAGGAATCTCTTATTATTATTCTCGTATGGAATGAAGTAGGAAGGGAATGAACGCTAATACAGCATTACTTATGTATACTAGCATGTTATTTTGACCCCATGTCACTTTTATTTATTCATTCCGTCCGAAATTAGATGCTGCAAAGATTACCACTAGTACACACGACTACCAGTCTTATTTACTTACTTTATTGGTACAAATAAAATGGCTTTCTTTCTGGTGAAAACTGAAGTAATGGGATTATATGCGTGACAATAAGCCGCACGACTGCACGACACTACTATACAGCTGAAATACACAAAAACCGCCCTACTATTCAAGTTGTACGAACAGCCTCCAAACAGAATCTCATGCCTGCCTTCATATTTCTTTTTTGTAAATGAAGAACTTTCCTTTTGTTAATAAATTTCCATTTTTTAGCTTGTCGAGGAGATGTTGTTATATCCTCAAGTATCATGTTGCAAAGTTTATCTTTTCTCTCTTAAAAACACCCAGTTATTAACAAGCCCACATTTATCACAAACATTTGTCAGCTCAAGCTATAATTTGGTGGTAAAACACAAGGCGAGTGGCTTCACTAAATGACTTGGAGCTGGCAAAAAAAGAGTCCATTCTTTCATTGTCAAACGGGAGACATGGAAGGAGGAGAAAATATGAAGTAAAGTGATGGGAAAAATGAAAATTACTTTTTTTCACACTTACAGCATACAAACCACAATAATCACAAAGAGAAAACTTTTTGTTTGCTTTCAAGCCAAGAAAAAAACTAGAATCCGTACCTACTTTTTTGTTTGTTGCTCAAGTAATGTAGTTTAAATGAGCCAACGGCCTCAATGAAAACTGTTTCCAAGTTTCTTGTTTTTGTCTTGAGACAATTAATAATTACGTTCTGTTAAAGAAAAAGTACACCACCCGACTATTCATCTTTTTCTCTTTTTCTTATTTAAAATGTTCTTTTTCCCCTTTTTTGGTTATCTGACACAAGATCCCTGTGTATGGTGAAATTCTAAAAAAGAGTAGATAATGATACTAACCCGATATCGCTTCGAATGTAGAGAAGACGTGATTTATGTGCTTGATGCCGAAAACCACCCGTCTCTAACGGATTGAATGGTGTAGACCTATTTCCGAGTCTAGTGCAAGTTGCGAAAATACAAGAAACAACCATCAAATGTGTTGATTAATTTTTACTTCCTTTTCTATGAAACTCTTCACTCCTCTTCCCATAAATTTATTTACACAATGCACAATGGGCCGGGGATAAGCTACTCTTGTCATATATTATTGCTATTATATTATACAGATGTTCGTATATCATCATCATGTGCATTTTTCAGGATTCCAAGCACAGCATACCAGAAGAAAGTGCCAGAGTCAAAGGGCAATTTTCTTTACGAGTTTTCCCTACCACATTATATGAATTCAGTTATGACTTCACTTTCTTTTTGTCCCCTACAAAGTGCAGAGAAGGACGCAGAAATAGAAATGTAGAATGCGAAACATTTTTTTGAATTACAGTTACTGACCATCATTGATTGTCTTTCATGCCAATGTATTTCTGATGTGCTACAAATAAGAACAGAGTATTTTTATTAGACAAGAAGACGTTTCAACAAAGTGTTTTTACTTTCTCTCCGCAGCAATGAAATCCGTTCTTGTTGCAGTGGCTGAAATCGAAGGAAGAGAAAGCTCGTATCATTTTTCATCGCCGTAAAATGAAATTGGGACTGAAAAAAGGAACCCCCATTTTATTACGCTGCCACCGCAATATATATTGTGCCTTCGTATTTTTTGACAAAAAACGCATGTATTTTTCATGGAGGATTCTTCTCACCACTACCACCATCACCACAACTACTATAGCACTTTTGTATTTATATTATTTGCTTTGGGAGAAAAACTTGGGCCGAAAAGGGATAATATGCATACAGTTGTCAGAGAGCATTACTCTTTAAGCTTGGTGAAACACAGAGTTCATACAGAACACACACACATATACAGTGGTCGCTAGACTTCCTGCCTTTCAGCGCCATAAATCATGGCCACTTGTCATCTCGTTTACATCATTTGAAGCCGCTACTACACACACAGTCATTTGAGGCCCACATACAACATACACATCTCTAATATGTACAAACGGATTTTCGTCCAGTTCAAACAGAAAATTTTCCGCCGTCTGTTTAACTACTTGCGTCCCAGTTCAGGCCTTTCCCCTTTTTTGTCTTCCCACATGCAACGACGCTAACAACGCAAAAGAGAAAGGGATGATATAAATATCATGTACCCCGTGCCGATATCAATCTTTTCCAGCATAAGACCGGACTGGACTGTATGGTGATCAGTGCCGTATCATCATGATCAGAGCTGAGCACTACAAGAGGTACGAATCCTTTAAGATGATGATAGGACCGAACAACTCTAACCACGCATGCAAACAGACAGACATGAAATATTTTAAACCTCTCTTATAGATTTCCCTATCAACTGTACAAAATCCCCGTATTTTTCTCGATCATAAACTTTTTTAAAGCGGACTTTTTCACTGAGAGCAAGAACGACTAGTAAAATATTGCGGTGTAATATTCTCTCGTCATTTTCAATCCACTCCCACAACTCTAAGTTTGAAACGAATTTCATGTCGGCGCTTCTGTGTAGTGTGCTCTGCTATGACTTTTTTATTTTCACCAGTAAAACTACCTATTTGGTATGACCAGCAGTAATGAGAAAGTGCCTTTTTTATCATGGGCTCATGACTTGTGTGTATGCCGATATCCACTGGTTTTTTACGCCAGAGTTGTTTGGAAAAAACGTGAATCGGACTGAATTTATTAGAATGCCGAGTAATATGCAAAAATGATAGTTTTCAAATAGAAAACTTTCCAGAAATCAACTCCAACAACATCTGTGCTTATATGTACATCAGGTAGTTATCCTCACCGTTTTATTTTGCCAAAAATATCAACCCAATAATATGGGTTGTCTATTTGATTTGAGACGTGAATCTAGTTTTCAGTTTTCCCAAAAATAGGCACCCAGCTAATAGTAATAATGATGATTGAAGTTTACACAGCATTAAGTTATTTTTAAACACTACATAATTCAGCAGAGCTAAACGCGAGCACCATATATTTCGCCGCATAAGAACAGCTTGGGGAGCAGCCAGCAGTGTTTTTTGATGTTTACAGTGTTGTCGTGTGGCGTTCCCATTCACTACTAAACTTTCACATCCTTTTCAAAATGATTTATGGACAAAATAATTTTCAAAGGGAAAAAAGAGAAATGTGTCCACGAGTCGTTCCACAATGGATAACAGTAATATGTTTGCCAATAAAAATGCCGTTTTCAAAGCTGATTACAAGCAGCTTTCTCTTTTGTCATTTATCTCTTTGTTTGCAATATCTCTGACGTGATACGCAGTAGAAACACAAAGAATTTCTCAAAAATACATATTATGCGGTAAGCTTCTTTTTTAAAGCATACTTTTATAAAGGACAAATAGAAGTTTTGTAATTTAAACGAATGGGAAAACTGAAGAGAAAGTTGATCAACCAACCCCCGCAAAAGCTCTGGCCCTTTGTAATAAATTATCTAAACACCGATTTTTCTCTCATTCTTCGGGGAGCACTGTATGGGATATAATGCAGTCAGGGTATCTGATAAAGATGGCACTGGTAAAGTTCAATCATTTTGAAACATCTGTCAGGCAATTCGGGTTACTTTAACCCAGTTTTGAAAAAAAAATCACTTAAACCAGGTATAATGTGCAGATACAAGAGAGAGTAGAGGCCCCAATGTGAAAACAATGATGATAAGAGCCTTTCAATTGGTAGAGGTGTACCATTGAAAGAAATAATGAATGACAGTGACTTTACTTTCTAAAAAATGGGCCAAGGAAGTTGGAAATATCTAGAGAGCAGAGAGAAAGACAAATGTGAGCATACAGGAAACACATAACAGTACGTTAGACATAGTCCGCGTCTCAAAGTGAGCATCAAAGGATTGCAAAACCGTAGTAGCACGCAGTAGCAGCACCAACCTCATCACATCACATTACTCAACTCTCAGCTTGAGATTTAAATCTTGCAAGAGTTTTCAAACTTTGGCAATTTAAAACGATACTTAGTTATATTTTCCCTTTTTCACTCCCTTTTCCCACCAACCATGTGTGTCTTCTTATGTCTGTCGGAAAGATCCTGCCATTCTGACAGGGAGAGAATGTGAGAAATTCACTAGTGATGTGGCAGCTCTGGTGGTGGTGGTGGATGAGCAAAGTAAAAAGATACAGTGATAAACGACTGAGGTGCATGAAAGTGTGGAAGCGTTTTTCCCTGTCCTGCCTGAAGTCATACACGTCCACCTTCAAAATCTCGCTTTCTTTTTCTCTTTTCGCTTTCCCTCTCTTTCCGCTGTCTTGTATTCCGTTTATATTTGCTCTTTTCGTGGTAGTGTTATTGCTCTCTAACTAAACTACTGATGCGGCAACTTGAGCTTGTGTGGCGGAGAGTAAAAACCGGAAATACGTGCATAACCTTTCATGTTTTACATGTGGTCCCTGTATAAACTGGCACGATAAAGCATACCAGACCAAGATCACAACGATAAAAACTCACGACTTCCCGTATTACTAAAAAGAATGGCGGGCTATGGCGAAAGAGGGAGAAGGCAAGCAAAGTTTGGCAATTCCTACGAGAATAGTCAACAAGACTTGAAAGTGGAATTCATAAAAAACATCTATTATTATTATTGTTATTCCATGTTGGACACCGCAACAACATCAAAAGCTATAGTGCTACCAGTAGTAGTAAACACAAGTAGCTTATACGCACACACACTCACACAAACCAGAACTGTCTGGTTCGTTGTGTTGAGTCAGACGGGGTTAATTTATTTTTGTGTATGCGGTGCTACCTGAAATGAACAGCTTTATTTTTGGCTGGCCCCATAAATGAGCAAATAGTACAGCTCCGTGTTCCATAGCAGACAGTTGAACGTACAACTGCTGTCAGGGAATTTAATGAATTGTCCGAGTAAGCATTATAAAGTACTTATAAATTAGGCATTACTTTCCCCATAATGTTTTCAAAAAGCGAGAACTTTTATTATCGAGGTCTTATCCGATACTTTTGTGCTGTCGCATCACTAGAAAACTTGATACTTATTTATGGCGCAAATTCCAAAAGTCATATGAAAGATGAACTGCTAAAATGGATTTTTTAAAACGCAGAATAATGTTGGCAGTATACCTTCCTGCTGACAATATCTACTATTACATTACATGCCTCCATAACGATGCAGGAACCGGAAAACGGTAAACTATCGTTGCATCTTTCATCCGTGGCATTGGTAATAACAAAAGTTGTTTCTTCCAACGTCAAAGCTCCCAGTGGGCTACTTTTTCATCTCATTTCACCTCATGCTAAACCTTAAATACACACCAAAACCAACTCACCTACAACCAGCTAAGCAGCAACGCGTCACCTCTCGCCATATTTCCCTTGTATAGCAGTCAGTCATATACTTATGTGTCTGGCTAATACAGAGCGGCGTGTGTGAGTAAGTAAATATTTATCAAACAATAGTACTGACTACTGCCATTCCTAACGCACGCAGAGTGTTCAAATGATATAATGAAACGATTACAGCAAAGATCCTATACGCTATTCACTTGGATATATTACCTATTTCGCAACAACGTCAAACTTTAGTGTCGATATCTATAAAAGCTTCCTCCCACTCTGACAATGCGATAATAATGATCATGCATGAGGAAGATGATGCTCGAGGATGGTGTATTGCAGTCAGCCTACCAACAACCGTATGAATTGTATAAAAGTATCTTTTTAACTGATGACGATCATTGGTGTCTCTATACCCCGCCGTATGGCTTATTGTCTGTATATTTGTTGATCTTTATGAATGTTGTGCAAACGACCTTATTCATACATTTATGGTGTTTTATTACTTGTTTCACCCCTTGTATTTATTTGTCCTACACCTACTTCTCTTGCCAAATAACCAGACACACACGTAATATTACAAGCTTTACTTGTTTACCGCTGAGCCACAATCATCACATCACACACCGCGTGCTTGCTGATATTCGAACCTAACGGCAGCAGCAACAGCAGCAATGGAGAAACCATTTTTTAGAGTGAAAGATACGATAAAGCGACGACGACTATGATGGCCATGGCTAGCATGATGATGATATGATGTCGATGGGGAAAACCCCCGTGCATATATACACTTTTAACCACAAAACCGGGGCTAGAAAATTTTCTCTTTTGTGTTTTGCTGGAAGGCTCAACTTACCCCTTTGGATATACACACGCACACACATACACACTCCTTTTGTTTATCTGTGCCTTCTTTATCTCTTTGTTTCTCTGTTGCGCCAGCAGCAGATCTAAAGAGAAAGCGAGAGATGAAGAGAAGAAGAGTAATTTTACGAGTAAGGCAGGAGGCATAATTTATAGGTACTACTGGTGCTTTTCAGCTTTTATCAGACCATTCAACTCCATTTTTGCTTGCTCGCTCAAGTAGTAAACCTGTATGCTACTCATCAGGCAAGAGTGTGTAGGATGTGTTATGGCAACTCCCATTTAATTTCACCCACAAAACTTGCTCATACATCATGTAATTTTCGCGTAGATTGTAGCAGTTATTTGCACGCATCCTCAAAACATGAACGCACACATGCATGCCAAGTTGGCCAAGCCCATGTAACAATAATATGGTGTCCCTTGTGACGATGGTCCCTCCAGAGAGTGAAGAATTTTTCCCGTTTTGTTGTCTGCTACTGTATACTTGTGTTTATTTATTTACATTTTTTCCGTTGACTGCAGAAGTAATGTAATGACTTTTGACGACGATCATGATCGTGTAACATGAAAAAGCTAAAGTAACGCAATGAGTTGTGATGGATCACATACAAACAAAGGGTGAAAGAGAAAGAGAGAAACAACAAATTATAAATACTGGTCGTGCTTGGTGCTACTAACATGATATGCTGTAAAGATAATAGTGACGAGAATGATGCCGACAGCAACAGTGTAATCTTTTTATGTATGAATACCACCACTAATTCGGGATATAAATACAGATATTCCAACGAACGCAGCATCCATATTTCATTCCTTAGCAAAAAAAGGCATAAGGTTTTGAGCCAAGTATTGTGAACAGGGAACAGGAGGGAAAGTCAGACAGCAGCAATAATAGGATTTTATTCTCAGCGATTTTCTACTGTGTGGCAGGGTCATGTATAATGAATGGTTGTAGTGGTGGATGGATGGAGACTAACTGACATGACGACACGACAACAATATTAGTAGCTGCCTGCTTTATATTCTGCTTATCGTTGCTGCTTCTGTTACTGATAATCATGATATGCACATCCTTTTGTGCCCCTTCTCCGAGTACTTATTTCAGGAGATCCTTTCCATTTTCTTGATTCTTTATAAAAATTTTGTTGATGCATGAATAGTGGATTAACTGCGCGAATATTCTTGGTATGAACTTCAGTGCACACAACAGAATAGAGCATTAAATATAGACTAATCCAAGTTTGTATGCATGCATTAAAAATCCGGTGTACGTGCCCCAGTTCAACAAAACTGTAATGTAAGGTCCAACTTTCTTTTCTTATACTTTGCACGATTAATTTATCCCATGCTGCATTTATACTAAAAACGTAAAACGGTAAAAGCCAAAACATATTTGTGGTACTAATACATATTTTCTTTGTGAAACTCAGTCAGTTTTGACTTTCGGTCTTTCAAATTTCTACTTGCCTACAATCCAGTCCTGTTTATAGTATATATAGGACTGTCGGATTTGAAGAAATCACCATGCTCACGCTCACTTTTGAGATGCTAAATCGCGGAAAGAAAAAAAATGAATAACAAGGTGAGATGTTTTTTGGACGTTCATACAGCGAAAATAGAAGAAGGATGAGGAAAGACACAAAGATTTACTTGACTTTACGCCCCATTTCCCATTACTGCTTTCTCTCTTTTTCCGTTCTACTGTAATGCTTTGTTACATACAACAATGGTTTTTTTAAACACGCCATTTTCGTGCAGAGTACACAGAATATATTACGTATCCTTATAAATGCTGCTAATAGTAAGTGGTATGCATGTCTGCATGTAACTAATGTATTATTCTGGTGTACGTGAAAGCAAGAAAAGATGCGTGAATGTGTCTAATTGAAACTGTACAGGAGATCCGTGGAGAGTGCATGCAAGATCCTTTAGAGCTAACCTTACTATTCACTATTTATTCTATTAATGCATCTCCTTAAGGAAAAGCGTTCGTGCTTTTTACTTTTCTCCTGGATTCTTCCTAACCCTCCGGATATACATGTGTGTACAGGTTTACAGATTTTACTCTCGTGCGCACTTGTTTTCTTGGCTTAACGTATTTTTTATGTATTATTTCAATGAATCAGAGAATCATCCGCACGGCAGATGAAAAAGAAGGACTGAAAAGCCACGAAAATTTTGCAAACAAGATGTACTATAAAATTTGTATGACCTACGTGTAGACCAAGAAACAGTTGTTGTTCTACTACTAGAACAAACTATGCCTCTCCCTTCACTACATGATTTTTTCTTTGCCAAAAAACAACATTATGGATATATATAGTTTATGATCTGATCATCTTTTTTGTATTATCTATTCATACATGAATAACCACGTCCTAAATAAAATGATGTAGACGAGAAACCTCGGAAAAAAGAGGAACAGAAAGTTTTGGAGAGATAAAGAGGAGGCGAATGTACAGCAAACTTGCCGTTTCCTCTTTTCAATCTGACTAAAATGACACACTCTGTAGCAGTAGCAGTGAAGCAACGTAACAACACCTGTGACATGTACGTGGCGGTAGTTTCTTTTTTCACTTTTGTGAGTTTCAATCTTCTAGATAGGTCACAACTTGATTATTCCGAGCTCTGGAAACGTGACAAGAGGACCAAAATCTAACGAGGCCCAGACTGTAGCTCATGATATGAAATGTATGAAAATTATACACTTTTCAAGGGTCCATATGGATATAAAAGTAAACGTTTTTACTCCAGTCTGGGGCATTTTAAGATATTCGAAGGCATTTCATGTCAGACTTTTTATAATGTTTCTGTAAGATTGCATATCAAATATAGAAAATCATGTACACTTACTGCCAATTAGAATAGGGTGTAGGAAGATCACCAATTGTGGTCAATGTGAGAGTTGACCAGTAGAGTGATCCCAGGTACTTTCGAGTTAAAGGAGCAAAATCTGTATTGTTCGGGTTCTTAGGATTCGGATATACCCATGGTCCTTCGAAATGCTCAGCCTCAGACAGGAGAAAGTAGAAACAGCCGAACCAATGAGCAAGGAGCAACAGAATATGAATCAGATTCACCACACGCCACACGTTCGGATAAACAGTTCTTGACTCCACCATGTAATAGTAGTTGTACGTCCGATAGATTTTAAGAAACCTCGGGAATCTGCAATAAACGAAACAGAGGTCCAAATAATGGCAATATAAGAATCGTAATAACAATAATACGTTACAGTAATAGTAATACGCAGCAGCAGCATCATTACTCCTATTCAGTGCATTGTACTGTAAAAAGCAGAACAAAAAAGCGTGCGGAATACAGATGTAGAAGTTTAGTGCAGCTGCAAAAGTCATTTAGACAATGATAATTCGCCAACTATGCTCACAAATAATCGCATTATTCCTGTAGCACACACAGTAAGCCATACAAAGGCATAAAAACAAAAACAAATTGATATCTTATATCATTCAACTGCCGCACTTATACATTCACAGTGACTAGTATTTCACATGTGAATTCAATTTAATTTAATTTGAGATGTAGAGAAAAAGCATAGTAAAAAAGCCTGGAAGGAAGAGAGAAACTTCATTCAAGTTGAAAAGATATGAGAGGACGTAATCAATTATTACTCAAGATTGAGATAGCTCGCTTTCAGGTTTCTTCATCTGCTTCTTCCCTCTCTCTTTCCTTCCCCATAAACATATCCAACAGAGCTTCATAAATTTGACTGACGGTACTATATTCGCAGTAGGAACAGTAATAAAACGCGCTGAAAAGTAATAAGAAAAGTTGATACTACACTACTCTGCCACACACACTCACAAATAGAGAAACCAATTTCTTAGAAAGAAACGCACTTGGAAACTGCCATTATAACAGTCTGTGCGCGTAGAAATGAAATCGGCAAAAAAAACTCGGGAAAAGTATCTGTCTTTTACTGGATTATATATGTGTTTTTGTTAGTATACTCGCATATTTTAGCCATTTTAAGTGAAAGGATATATATCTAAAAAAAAACCATAGCTTGTTGTTGACAGAAGCGTTCAATCTATTTATGTTTATATTTACTACAGAAGCATATTCGCTCTGACTTTAAAAAACATAAAAAGTCAATTCTTTGAAGAGGAAAGGATCGTTGCACTACGAAAAACGGTACAAGTCATGGCAAGGCTTTCGAGAAAAGGCAACGACAACTTAATGCTCTTCTTGGGCAACCCAATAAGGAAGAGGAATTTCTTGTAAGCTAAGCCCGCAAGTGAGATAAGAAAGTTAATATTGCAGAAAAAATGCACACACACAACACACAATGCAACCCACAACAAAAGCCACATTCGAGCAGTTCCTTTAACCGGAATATATATTCACTTGCACAATTTAAAATGACCCAAGTTACATAATGTGCTGCCGGGTATCAGCTCTTTTTACCCTAACGCTTATGTTATTTTATAGCCTGCTACGTTAGATGAGAAATAGATGGAGTGCTTCAAATAACTCCTACATAATGGGAGTTACATTTTACAGTAAAATGGAACTAGCATGAATGAAATTGATCGATATAGGTATTCATTTCACACATTTACATTTTCATAAAGTCTTATACTTGGGAAAAAGTTTAAATTTAAAAAAACGTACTAGTAAACGTTAGGTGGTAAATAATAGCAAAGAAACGAAGCAGTATTCAAAACAAGCCTTAACCTAAAGCCCCCACAAAGAAAGCACGCTAGGACTGATGATGAAAGTCAAGAAATGTTATATGCTTTCCAGCATGTGACTTATTAATATCAGTTTTCTTCTTAGTTATGTACAAAGAAGCTTAGTCTTCTAAAATGTTAGTAAAAAGAAAGCTAGGTTTCGCACGTTTTCACCTGAGGCAAAAATACATAAAGCATTCTTACTTTAAATGATAATTATCCCAGTTTTACAGTACTTTCAGTTAATAAAAGTCAAGTAAAAACTAAGGAAGTAAAATTGAAAGAAAAAAATTGCTATAGAAGCAAAGGGTAAAAAATGGAATGTGCTTTATATACTTTCGAGATGGAAGATGAGAAAAAACGTCGCAACGTAAATGAAAGTGCTTTGGTAGAAACTGCTTACTCCCTAAGAGCAAACTTAATTTTTCTACATGATTTTTTCAAAAAATTACTAGTTGCTATAAACGTGTCATATATAGGTGCACAATGTACATGTTACAGCAATTGAAAGCATGACATTACTGCAGAAAGTAAGCAGGCAGGTTTTCTCCTTTTGATGATGATGATGGAAATGGTGACGTCGTTTCAAGGCAACTTGACTTGTAACTTTGTACACTACTTGCAACTTTTTTCCTCTTATTCCAAGACTCATGATTAACTTTTGCCTTTTCCTGTTGTTGTGGAAAGGGGTATGGAAGGAAAAGACTTTACGTAACATTTGGCAAGAAAAAAGTTTTTTTTTGCTTTCTCGTACCACCACTTTTAGTTCAATATACGCGCGTCGGATTTTTTGTGTGTATCTAGAGAAGTAGTACAGTTAAACGGAAGAGGCCAACAAAATTTAATGGACAATGTTACTCCTGGTCTAAATGTTTTGCAAGCGTTTTTCTTTTATCTTTGTAAAAAGCATTAGGCATCCATGTACATGTAACATGTGCCTGAAAACTGAGAAAGTGAATATATGGATTGAATATAATGCTATACCGCTTTTCGTTGGCAATAAAATCATGGTTTTTTGTTGATAACATGCCATTTGTAAAGCAGCAGCACTGGAAATTTAGTAAATGTCCGAAAATGTGTTTTGTCATTAGCCGTATATTATAACACTACTGCAGAGGCAGAGATGAGAAACGAATGTTCTACTGAAAGTTGTTTAAAGGGGCAACCCGATTCAAAGCTGCAAAATGAATCCGGAAATGAAGTAAATCAAATCATCTCTCTCGCAAATCTCTACCTGCACCTGTGTAGTAGTGGTAAATGCAGCAAAATGAAAAATACTAATACAGTCGAATGATAAATGAATACTATAAATGTCATTCTAGTTAAACGGACGTTTTTATTGAGTTTATAATTTGAGTTCTTTTTTCATTCCAAAGGATTCCACAAAATGAAGAAGCACGACGTGGTAAAAAACCGTGTTCTCGTTAGTTGTTTGCTGAGTCAAACAAAGTCCGCTTTTTAACGTTTATGCAGTGTGCTAGTTGCAAACCATCTACTTTGCGTAGCATAAAGCTTGATTTGTAGGAGCAAAGTCGTGTCTCGTTATGCCCTTCTTCACATCTCTCATCTCTCGAAAAGTTGTCAGCCCTGGGCAAATACAAAAAAGTCCATCTATTTCTGTTCCTGCCCTGCACGCTACTACCACCACCACAACACACTGCCATTAGTACCATTCATGCCTGACATGAAGTGGTCGAAAGACAAAGGAGGGCACAATGACACAAGGAAATAACCATGTGCATGGGGAAAACTCTTGTTTTGATAAATGGAGAGACTTTTAATGCCAGCCACGTCACGACAACGAGACTTTTACATCAAGTCAGGAATAAGAGCAAAATGGTCCAATAAGTTGCTACTGAGCAAAAGTATTTTAAGTTGTTGAAACTGAAAGCGGAAACGATACGACATGCAACACGCATCAAACTCCATTTTAGAGTTCAAATCACATCGAAATTGTCTACTTCTCTCCAGCAAGTCATTTAAAATTTGCTCGGTTCATATCCGCAGTAGTGTCAGCTTTTCCAGTGAAATAAAAATTCACATAATATCCTATTTCCTAGAAGCACGTATTATATTATTAGTGAGCTTCTGCAAATATTTTTTGTTCCAATTAACACAAAGTGCTGTTCACAAACTCAAGAGTGTCATGGCGATAAACTTATGAGGGTGTATGTAGTTGGGTAGTCTAGTATCGTTGTATTGGAACTGCACATAACTCAGATGAATCCATACTGCTTCCAAATTAGATTGAGTTTTAATTTCGAACAAGCCAGCAAAAGCAAGCAAACAACTAGTAGACTCGTTAAAAGCAAACAAGATGAGCATTACAAGCACGTGTATGTCTAAGTATATCTTAAAATTAACTAGGTATACGAGAACTGTTTCTGCAAAAAGCCGTTCTAGTCTTGACTAGTTGATGCCATTTAATGGTGTACCTTTTTACAATTCTATAAAAGTACAAGTACCATTCTGTCAAGTGATGGCTTTAACTTTTCTGGATTTCTCTACTTGTGCTGCTGCACTATGTCATGTAAAAACACTACTTTTAACAACCAGCCTTTCCCAGAAAGTATCCAATAGGAAAATCCATGTCAAAAAGTTAACTAAACGCAACAACGGCGAGAGCCCAACTAAGCGCCTGCTAATAATATGACTTTATGGGATACTTTAATTTTTTCATGTTTCTTAAAACGTAGAATGCCTTGAATCTATACTTTATGGCTGGCATATTGACAATTTTATTATATATACTGGATCAAAAAAGTACAAAATGCATAGTCTTGTATGATGATGCAGTCTTGTATTTTAGGACAAATTGACAAAACAAAATGTGTAAAAAGTTTGATTAAGTTTTACCGTACCTGAACATTGGATTTGTTCCATAGTATAGCTGACACAAGTCTGTTGGAAGAAGGGCGCAAAGATCGAAGTAGAATGGCTTGGAGCCAACATAGTGCCTTGCCAGCTTTTTGCTCTTGTACACCATCAGTCCTTGTTCAAGGTAACCTGTTCGAAACTGGACGGCGATATCCAGAAGGAATACAAGGTCACTGAATGAATCGGCCAGGATCCAGAATACTCGCGCTTCAGACTGTTACAAAACAAAATAATGACAACAGCAATTAAATGACAAGTGGGTGCTTAGTTAGTGTTACACAACCATTTCATAGTAAAGTTTCAACCAAATCCAGATATAATGCCAATGATTACGTGGACTAATTACACAACATGAGACGGTTTGAAGTGCTCCCCTTTCACCAAATTGTTAACTACGGACACTTTACTAAAAGAGACAAAAGAGGTAAATCTCTTTTGCTCTAAATAGTCCACTTCACAAGAACTATCTCTTTGACGGGACTTGTTAGTGAAATGGGTTGTTATTGTAGAGCAGTAAAAAAGCCACTACTTCTGTAACAAGTTTTGGAAAATTGATTCAAGTAGCGAGATCTGAGCATAATGAAACACTTCAAGTCTGAAAGAACCTCTATTACTTCCAGCATCCCCGTTCATCCTATCTTCCATTTCATTTAATTTTTCAAAACATGTTGTTGAAGAAGCCCTTGCTTCCTTCTTTGTGACAAATTTTATATATGTCGACATAAAAAGTAGGGCTGCACAGTCAAGTAAATTGGCAGATTGGCGTTTGCCGGAAAAAAGAAATTACTTCCATCTTTTTACTCGCACTCCACATGTCCTCCTCCGCATACTTTTCTCTGTCTCCTTTTTTACTCTCTTGCTGTTTTGTATTCGTTTAATAACTCTACCAACAACATGCTCGTATTTATACCAGTGAAAGGTTTTTGCGGTTTTATGGGATCATAATCACAAAAACCAATGCCACAAGTCCATCAATAAGGTATATCCCTATTTCTAATCCTATGTCTGTTTCTACTTTTTTTTTACAAAAGCCCGTCTCCACATTTATCTAGCAGTCGTCTTCCATCAAAAACTTTTGTATGCGAGTGTGGCCCGAATTATGTTTATTGGTTAAGAAACCTATGTTGTTCGTTATGTTTGTTATGATCCATGCAACCAACAAACTAGCTCATCAAACTAAAGTTTGAAAAGTTTTTGGGTGACCACACTAAAAGTGGTGGTTAGTGGGTTGGTTAGCATCTGGGAGCGAAAAAAAATAGTTTGCTGCCACCACATTTTGTTATAAAATTGTACTTGGCTTAAACACGCCTACAGTATCCTTATAACAAGGGGATGTGTTTCTCTACCGCTCTTCTGCACACCGAAAACTTTACAGATTTTTCATCATGTCATCGTCCTGTGTACTTTCACCCACACTTGGATGTCGTCTGCTGAGTGGAGTGTTTTTGAGAATGCATCCGTAGTTGTGCATGGATCTCCGGAACATGATTTTGCTTTCCCCCATTTGCCATTCCTGCTTAATTCGGTTCCGATTCGTTCACCTCGTGTAAGTGAACGGGAATCATTGTCATCATCATTCCCGTTTTCTTGAGTTTCGTACTTTTCAAGATTGTTCCAATGTATTCATGATGAAAGGACGAAATGGGAGAGAAGAAAAATTGAATTGGCAAAAGGAGTGGCAGCTCTTCGTAGTCACATTACGTTTCTTTAACCCTTTTGCTGCTGTCATTTCCTTTACATTTGGGGGTTATTCATATCCTCCCACATTACGTTAACTTGCAAAAGGACCACAAAAATACGTACGTAATTTTTACTTATTTTGCAACTATCAAATAAATATGAAAGTATCCCATCAATAAAAAGAAGTGCTGTGTTTAACGATGCGACGGAAGACAAGAAGCGAGACCGGATTCGGTTAAGAAATAAATAAATAAAAATGAAATACAGGAAACTGCTCTTAGGGGCGTAGGAGAGATGAAGAAGAGATAAAAGTACGAGATTTTATATTTTTGCAAAATGGTCATCTCTTTCTTAGAAGGCGTGGCTGAGTATCTTGTCGTCTCATTAAAAATGTACGGTTAATACAAGGAAATGTGTTTAAAAAAGACTTGCCTGTAGCTCTGGGAAGCTCTGACGGACGATGAGTGTCCAGAGGTTGTAGAGAACACAAAAAGTAAGGATCATGAGCCAGTAAAAATAAAAATTTCCATCTGGGTTGACAACAGTTCTTGGAAGACTCCGTTTCTTTTTACGAGTTAGTTTTGCTCTGTCGCCACTACCGCCACCAGTACCATCATCATCTCCGACTTCGAAAGTATCCTGCAAAAGTAAACAGATAAACAAATCAGTGCTGTAAATATTGCATGAGACAAAGTTCACTGGGAATGTGCAAAAGATTTACTTGTTTCAAGCGTTCCCAGGATTGGAATTTAAGCACTGTTATATAATTATTTAGCATAACCAAATAAGAATGGAAGGCTTGACCAGATCTTGGTTATGGCTTATATAGCCTTGTACCTCCTTGTGAATGTTACAAGATGTTCAGTATTCTAGTTTGTTAGAAAGTAACATTTCTTACAAAGCGTTGTAGGAATATTCTTACATAATATTTTATTCATTATAAATTCAAAGTTTGCATTCCTTTGCTGAAGAGATACGTAAAGGAACAAAACAAACGCAAAGAATAGTTTTTGTTTGCTTTATTCCCCATTTTGTACATCGCCAATTCGTGTCTTGTCTTGGTTGGTTAAATTGGACGTTTTGTTACTAGTGGCACTTCTCCCTGTTCTGCCAGCACACAAATTTCCCCTGACAGGGGAGAATAAGTCAAACTTTCCCTACGAAAGTATAATGCCATTTTTCTGGGTGACTTTACGACATCCTCATTGTACATGGTGGTTAAGTCATAATATGTAAAATTCACTTGGAGAACGAGAAAGTGTCTTTCTCAGTAAAGCGAGCAACTTTGAACAGGAAAATCCTGTGTGCCGCCATTCCGTTTTGGTGTGCTCCTGCTAGCCTCACTGCATGACAAGTGAAATTCTCGTAGGGAAATCAGGCATTTTACGTACATTAAAGTTAGTTCGTAGGACGCAGTGAACCGTACGAGGTTGTTTGCACCAAGCTCAATATTATATGCAAATTTATTTGCCTTTACCGTTTATGGATTTTATACGTAATTTAACAGCTTTTCTTATTTTATTCGGGCGGAGAATTCTGGAAAATAGAATAGTGCCTGCCATTAGAACAAGATCTAACTACTAACATTTTAATGCTGAATGTTTTAAAAACCACTAAAAGTTGGGTGAAAGTATCCGCACAAAATAATTTCTTTGTATGACCCCAAGTTGCAAATGATCAATACATTTATTCATGGCTTGCTTTCACTAAGGAATCATTCAGTATGTATTTTAATTTTTGATTAAAAGTATTTAATTGAGATTTTGTGCATAATTTTAAGCGGATATTTAAGGATTTCCTAAAAGCAAAAGACTACAATGCGCCCAAGTTAAGACGAGTCATGCCTCACATAGTATGAGATTGGAAAGCAACAAATAAAGTGTGTAGGTGTAGGTAGAATGATCCAAGACTCCATTTTGAAAGCTTTTCTACAAAAATTTCTTAAGAATATGAGTAGGAGGTTTCATTCCTCGCTTTTAGCAATTTTATCATGGTTTAACAGTTCTAGGAGGCGTAATGAATGAAGGGAACTAAATAGCAACTACATCAACAATATGTGACACACAGGATGCATCAAATCCTTATGTGGAAAATGAAGTTTACCTTGCATACTATCAACATGGATATTTGTGCACAAAGCTATTTGTCTCAGGCATGTTGCCGCTGTCAGTTTCTATAACGTGACATGCAGAAATATCACAATATGAATATGTGCGGATGAACGACACTGGAAAATTAGTAGAAAATTGGGGACAAATACCCGAGAGGTTCAGAGTATTTCAGTCATAATGACAGATATCATATTAACCTGTTAACAACAATGTCTTTATAACCTATTGTGTGTGTGCATGTATATGGAGTAATACATCATTCAGTCTTCGTTGCGTGCATGCTCTTTTCTGATTACAAATTCGGTTCTCTAAATACGGAACTCGTCGCCGTTATCATCAACATTCACAGATGCGTTATTTGTACACATGGATAATATTCAAATTCTCAGCCCAATGCATGCGAATACCTACTTGTGGGTGCTACAGGGGATTTACTTTTCAGGAATTGAGAAAGTCAAATTAAATGGATTGGGAAAAAGCGACGTTATGGAGGATCCCTATGCTTAACGGGGATCGTCTTTTCCCTCAACTTGGAACAACTACACAAAGATATCGTTTACACATTACACTACAGACATAGAAGCTAGTATTCCGTCTCCTGTAGAACATGCTGAATAGACTTTTCTTTTACCGTTTTTCAGACAGCTATTATATACGGGTTGCTCCCACGCAAAAATAATGTCGGCAACAAGACTTTGACAAAATAAGGCTTCCCATGCATTCATTTAATTTCCTACCATCTCCTACACTCTCTTCTACTAAAAAACCAAGATAGAGGGAAAACGGTCTGGACGGTGGATTGAGATAACACTGAGAGCATGTCCTATAACGTCTAAACAAGCCTCATAGTATGCCATGTGTATAACTATGATTTGCTATGCAGTAAAACTACATAAGCTTAGGATGGGATCGCCACTATACTTTTAAAATAAAATAATAAACGAAAAATTGCTATTACATTTAAGGATTTGAAATTTGTATTGTGATGGGCGAATTTAAAACTCTAGGCAACGAATTATCATGCTTACTGACCATCTTGCCAAACGGAGGAAATCTGGTAACGCGGCTAAGTATTTTATGTTTTTCTTGCATCAGACAAAGGGCAACATCGTAAGCAAATTGAATTGAACGTTGTCAGAAAACACGAATACACGAGCTCGCATTATGGCCCACGTTACATTACCTAATCTAAGAAGTGTTGCAACTCTCTACGTTCTTTGTAATAAGCTCATGAATAATGTGCATGTTTGTACAAGTTTTCATCAATGTTCTTATACTTCCGCATTTTAAACAGCACACGCAAAACCTGCTTTCAACGATGCCAAGTTCAAAAGAGATATGAAAACTGTTGAAAAGTAGAGGTAACAGTTTACATATACCTTGCACAAAAGACGCATTCGTACCAACTTTATATAGAAATGTTTTTACAAGAAAAGAAAGAAAGTGGGTGAACACACTCAATGCGTATTAGCCAAGCGTGAAAGTTGAAAGTAGAGAAGGTGTAAGTGGTTCTCTTCGATTTTTTTACGATAGGAACTGGATGACTGGAAGTCTTAGAAAGAACCTTTGGCACGAATAATACCACAACTTGTTTTCCATCCTCACCACTCTCAGTGCGGAGGAACGTAAAAGGACATACATTTTTACATCCTTACTTAAATTCCTCACCGGGTTCCCTAAGAATACCTTAAAGTTGTGCTTATGCCGTTGAGTGGCATTATAAGTAGGAACACAAACACACAATCGCAATCGTGTATGATAATACGGAGCACTAACGTGAACATACTCAAAAAGCCGTCCGTTTCAATACATATACCAAAAAAATGCTGAAATAAAATGTTTGTAGTTTGTATTTATGTATACCACCACCAGCTCTTAAAATAAAAAAGTATTCTATCAAGTTAAATATGCACGAGTTCTTTGGAGAGTTGGCACTCTTTTCTCTCCTGTGTATTTCTCTTGTGATACTTTCGCACAATCGCGTGCCGAGTTGAGGAAATATGATATTTTCGCCCAAAGTTATCTACCTGCATTTTGAAATCTTTTGATTGTTCAAATTATTTGCAATATATTACAACTCCTACTCAGCTTATATGAAAAGGAACTATGTTAAAGGTCAGCAAATAATTTCGTTCTACACAACAGTGTAAGAAAAGATGACTAAATGTGCTTGTCATTATGATCACTTATATTTATGTTGCCAAGGTGATGATGCATGGGAAAGGTAAAAAACCTCTACAAACTTCCACTTTTTTAAAAGGATATTTTTTATTTATATGGCCGGTTTAAAGATGGCTTTCAAACTGATCCTAACCAACTGAACTTGAATGATTTGACATCTGTTCTGCCCTCTGCAATTTCCACCATACCTATATATATGTGTAACATCTTTGGATTTGCAACATTTCCGCTTTACTTATCAACCCGGCAACTCTTTATTCGAAACCAAGCTTACAGTCCAGCCGATAATAAAACACCCGTCATGACCAATATTTGCTATGTGTTGCTTTATCTTACGTTAATACGTGAACACACACTGGCCCAAGCCACACGGTATCATTTGTCACTTTCTGTTTAGTAACAATAACCTTTGAAATAGACAAAAAAGCGAAAGTATGAAGTATCCAAAGTAATCATAATAATATATAAGTAATGTGTGGCTAAGCCCTATCAACAAAACAAAATCCACCTAAAAGCCTTTTGTTGCCTGCCTTGTTTGGCTGCTGAACCAAAAACCAGGCCTACAGCCATACTTTTTTTCAACTTCAGCCTGAAAAATATAATCTGACTGACACAACTACACCAGCAACAACAAAACTTCTCTCCCGGTGAGTGAGGAGAAGATCACAACCGAAAGAGAAAATCCCAAGATGCCTACAACCCGCCACCACCATTATATTGCATTACCTAATAACATTTAGAAAAGTAACAAGGTACACAACAACAGAACTACATACAGGGGCCAGAGAATAGGAGTGTGAAGTGAAAGCTAAAGCCACTCACTGTGCACGTGTAAAGTAATAGGAAGTTAAGACCCCGAAATCCTTTTTAGACCACAAAAAACCATACACAGAAAGTTGCAAGTCAACAGCAACAACAACAAAATATGATCATATTTTTACACACATATTTTTCTTTGTTCCCATCTTCTCACTACTCATCTTTTTTGTGCTGGAAAACAAGTTCCTTGCAAAATCCAGATAGGGCCAATGTGGTGCATAAAAACTTCTCATAGGAAAGCTGCTTTTGTACCCTTTCAGAGAAACTGAGTAGATAACAAGTAAAAAGTTTAGGTTTAAATGAAACTGAGAAGAAGCAAGCCTGATGATGAGTAGATACAAAGATCTTAACAGGCAAACTGACACATGTCAGTCTTTTTAGTCCTTGTCTTCTTAATGTTTTTCCTTTTAACTGTGGTAATTATTTTGATTTAGCAAAGCTTGACGTACTACGTAGGCAACTATATTTGCAACCTATTCATCATTTTCTTCCAAGTTAAAAGATTTACTAATGAAGCGGCATATAAAGTTTGATGTCGGGTTAATTAGTCTGTTTTGTAATGAACTGCATTGAAACAGCAAACTTTTAGCACAACATTTAAATGTTTCAAATTGCGCATTACGGACAATTTTGTACTCCTACGCCTTCTCTAAACTGAACGCCTATTCAAGTAAAATATTATAGTTCAGTAGATTTAAATTACAAGGTAGGGAGAGTAAAATATCTGTATCCAAAAGCAAACTTGCCTTGTCTATTCATCAATAACAAAAGACAATGTCCATAAAAGTCGCTAGTTAGCAAAAGCTACACTAATGACAAGCTGTATATACATAATGTGTGCTAAACTCTCAAGCAATTGGACAAGCCAAATTATACATGTCGCGTCATTCACATCCCCCCTAAAACTTAATCGCACTGAGAAGTTACACGTGAATATCTAAATGCTACTAAATTGTATATGTGGCATTTGCTTTTAGCCTCATGGTAGAGTAGAGCGTACCTATGTCGTCACTATAGGAAAAAATAAGGTAGAGATAAAGAGGTGCTGATTAAATAACTTGTGGGACAGATCAATCGCATTAGCAATTTCTTATGGATATCCGCCTGAACTCTGACTACCGATCTAGCCACATTAGATGCAATTTATACAGGTTCACAAGCACACATTATCTTGTGAAGGTAATAGTAAAATACAGCTGAGCAACGGTAATATAGCTTGATGCCCAACATCTCTTTATACTTTTCATCAGATTATTTCGCGAAAGCAAAAAAAGCGAGAGTGAAAGCGGCACCATACATATAAAACACATCCAGTCGCTTGGAAGAACGCAACATTTATCGGAAAACTTGTTCGAAAAGTTGTTGGAAAACATCTCTCATCAGTATTTTCATAGAAACCTTATTTCTCTCTTTTCTTCTGTCATCACTCGCAATCCCAGACCGTTTTCCCTTCCCTTCTTTTTTTACTTTCTGGTTTTATAACTAAAGTAACGTAACACGGCAATTTATTTCCTCTGAGAAAAGAAGACTAGTAAAAGCGGCAGTAGCAATAGTACCAACATGCGAGAGTGAGCAATGATAAAGAAGGAAACCAAAGCCAAGGTAAATGAGAAGGGGTAAGCAAAAGTAAGCCGATGCCGCCGGTGAGCTGGTGAGTCAAGTTGGGATGGTTGATGCAAGATAGGTTTACTAGCTGAGTTGGAAGAAAATGTATGACTATGAGAGCAAAAAAAGCATAATATTCATTCAGTGATTGGTACTTTGGTATAAAAATACCAGTGAATTCGTGGAGAAACAAGTAGAAACATATCAATATAGGTAGCAAAAGCTTTTGGTGAGTAGACGAGCAGTCAGCTATTGAATAAAAATGTGTACGAGCAAAAAAAAACAGGAAAAAGAAACGGTTCAATGGATCCTTTATAGTTTGTATGTAATAGGAGCAATGTTGGAAGCGCATTATATGGACTTTCATATCAACCATAATTCACAGATTAGATGAATCGAGTTGTAAAGCTGTTGAGCGCTTTAGCCCTCTTTGTGCGCTGTATTCAACTGATATGTACATAACAAGCCAATATTATTTTTGCCGTTGATATGGTTATGAAAAAAGATGTGGCTAGGAAGACCAGGCATCCGGAGAGGTGGAGAAAATCATCATGATTGTCTATAAAAAACGCATGTTTTCCGAACGGCCTCTTGGGGTAATGTGAGATGAGAGGTATATTGATAGAACTACCATTATTGCCACATGAAGAGAAAAGATATTATGATTGTGTTGTGATGATGATGATGCTGATTTCTGATAACGTTTGCAGCAGGCACATACTCACAAACACACCAACTCAACAACATTATTAAATGCTTCTGGAAAAAAAGAGAAAAAGAGCGAAGGATGTCAGGAGGACGTGAATAAAATTATGATGCTCGGATTCGATTCTACTCTCTGGCACAGTTCAATGTTCTCATATTAGTGCTTAGCAGTGGCAGTGCACATTCATAATATCTGGCATAGTAGTATCGAACGTGTGTATGTAGCACCGGCGACTATCACACTCAAACTTTCATCAATGTGTCGGTCAAATTGAAGCGAAGAAAGAGGAGGGGGTTAAAGCACTCCAATAATCATAGAGTCCGACAACGGATGGCGAGGCAAATGAATTTCGATTCTGTGTGCCCTATAAAATATTACAAGAGAAGACCCATAATATTGGCTCCTCAATGAAGTCACGCACAATGTGAGGAGATGGTGTCCATATTATAAGCTGTATAAACGTTATAACACAGGCTATTAGTGTTATTGCTATAAGATCTGGTAAAAGACAGAGAAATGCTGCTAGAAGATGCGATCATGCTACTGCTCTGCTACTAGTACAATATGATTACAATAACAGTTTTCTCTTTTCCAAGTTTTCAATAACAATAATTTTTAAAAGGGAACACTTCAGCGGCACCATGGTGTTCCACCATCATTGCAAGTTATGAGCGTCGTATTTCCATTATTATGATTATGGCAATTGCAAGCATTTTCGTGATAATAACGGACTCGCTTTTAAGCTGTAACCAGTTTACAATACCGTTGTTCAAGTCTCTCTGTGTGCTCTAAAAAGGAATGTCCTATTTTCATTGGAATGGAAGACAAGTGTCATATACTTTCCATTTTGTTAATCCATGGAGAAGATGAGCAAAGCTAACAGCCAAAATGCTACTACTACTGTGCACACAAAAAGTTTCATAGGAAACTTTGTATTAGCTAGTTCTGGCACTTTCTCCACTGATAGTTTCCAAGATTATGGTGGAATACCAACCAGCAAGTACAAATTTCTAGAATACAATTAGAAAATGAAACATGTAGTTTAATTCACATTGGAAAATTTATTTGAGAGGATGAAGCTACTTGTCTCGATGCGAGAAAGGGCAGCTTTCTGTCGGCATTATTATGATATTTGATTTCGTGTGGGCGAAGAGTCAGGCAATGAGGCTCATAATATTGCATAAAAACTAACGCCCACTTGCCAAATTTAAGAGGATATATATATAGACGTTGAACAAAGTACAATATGCCAACAAATTGGCAAGCAGACTAACAAGAACGGGACAAATTCCATATTTTTTAAATCAACTTAAATTGATTCATCATTGCTAGAGCAGTAACTTTTCCGTTTTTGTGCAAATTTTTTATAATCTTCTATCTTCTTTTTCCGGATAGGAAAAGAAGCACATATTTAGTCAGTCAAACTACAAAAAGGGATAAATTGATGTAGGTAATACTATTACACTATCCAAGTGACAAGCAAGGAAGAATAGAAAAAGAAAATGAAACGAACACGGTGATCATCAAGTGAGTCAAGTCAATCTCCAGTGCCCACTTGTCCTCATGCCATCAATCCTCCGGAGTTTTTATACTTCTCCACTTGGATTTATATCCCAAGTACCCATTCGATATTCTAATGACAATGACAATGTACGACTTTGAGAGACGACAGCCAATGTGATTTTCTCTCACAGAGTAGCACCCCGGCCTACACACATTTCACCATTGTACAAAAAATGAACTAAAATAGATAAAAAGAAGGAGAAAAGGAGGGAAAAAGGCTAAGAAGAGTTGGAGAGAAAAATCCTGCGTTCAGCAAATAATCTGAGCACAGGAAAGAAAGGAAGAAGGAAGTCCACTCCGGATTGAATTGACTGTAAGCATTTTATTCTTTTGTGAAGCTTTCTCTTTTCTCTCTCTGAGCACAACACAGAGTCCCTGGCGTGTGTGTAAGAAATCAGACACACACTGCCATTTGGAGATCTTCGTGACCCTATAATATTACCAAAAGAAGTACCTAGACGTGCATATTCTCTCCAGTATTTCAGGACATGTATGCCAGTTCGCTTCGTCTCATTCATGTTCCACTTTGCGGAATGTGGTATGTGGCAGGCAAGCAGTGAAGTAAGCAACCAAGTAAGTTTATCAATTCCGAGGCTAACTTTGCGAATAAAAAAGTCAGTAGCATAAAGAAGCGGGAAGAAATGCCGAAATACATACATTGCAATTGGTGTCCAATTTCTATATTATTATAGCAAATAGATATTTTAAGGCCGCCCCTATATTGCGCTCACTAATATATAGAGTATAAATGTGTATAAATGATGATTTCATGAGAACATACCATGAAAAACTACGTGACGTTCCACATTCCTACAAAAAAGTATGTGTAGGTGGCCAATTCCGATAATACTGAAAAAACTGCTTTCTCTCTTTCACTTCCTCGAAGTGTGTATGTATTATGTATGCAAAAGTTTGTGAATTGTGATTGTACGTGTTTCTCTGTTACTAGTATAATGCTTGGATATGGTATACGCGTATATGCAATACATATATGCACAAAATATTGAAGCGATTCCGTACACACCGAAATGAATCACAACAATCCATTCTATTCTATCCGTCTTATTTCTTATTCGTCGTAAAGTTTTTCACCTTTTTATGTAGGAGCGAACCTGAATCTATCTCTTACTTTTCTTTTCACATTGTAGAACTGTATATTCTATTGTAGTACATGTAATTCCGTATTTTACTTTGATTGGTTTGACTAAAAAGCTACCTGGTGGAGTATGAAGAGGGGCCCATTTTGGGGGAAAATGTCGACTTTACCTCTACTGCCCTGGTTACCTACTGACAAGATTCCCATAAAGGTCAATAGATAAAAATGTGAGTGTGTTTGTACATAAAATGTAGCATCTCAGGTTGGACACGTAAAATATCCAAGTGTAATACGTATTATTGTTTTGCGTGCACGTACTACACGGCAACAATGAACAACAACAAGGTAGCAATGGATTTTTCTCGGTCCAAGTTGTCGCAGTACTAGCTGTTGGAAAGTGTAATGATGTCTCTCAACTGGAGTTAAGTTTGTAAAAATGATAGTAAGTTGGGTCGGAAGGAAGAATATAATGGGCCTAATTCCTTTCGAGGACACGGTCTACTACATCTTTACTGGGAACAAGACGAGTATTTTCCAACATCTCGTTATGCCAGAACGACAACTTCCTATAAAAGTGGTCAGTTTCATTGCACTGTAGTAATGCATGGAGGCAGCGTGTAGCACCCAGCGGTTTACAAGATAAAAAGTAGGTAAATATAAGCATTCTTCTTCCCTCTCCATAATATCTATGCTCAAGATGATGATATTCCACACAACGCGGCTCTTGTCTTTTTTTCTCTTTTGCCCTTCTTCCCCCAAAAGTTGTCGGTGAAGGGAGACAGGCAGGCAGTCAAGATGCAGAGAGTCATATAAGGCAGGCTATTTCTCCTGCTGGATAGAATTCTAATTGGCATCTTAAAAGAAAATTACTCCTTGTTCAGATTCCCTCGCTCACTCACTTACTCGAAGGCTCCACAGCATCATCATTGGAAAAACGGCAGCCGTTCCAGTTCCGTTTTTTCTTCCCTCTTTTTTACTTGGCTGTTCTATTTTTTCTTACTTTTCTCCTTGTTGAATGAATGAGCGAGAGGAGAAGAGAGAGTGACTTGCTAAAAGTGTGTTTTTGTTACACTTTGAAGACCATTGAGAAAGACAGCATCAAGGAGCAGTTAAGAGCATTAGCAGTCAACACAAGACAATACCGACTTCCAGACAACTTTTTGTATTGTTATCGACTCAGCAGGGGGGAAAGACGGGCGCTGCGCTACATTGAATTTTATGCAGAAAAGCTGTTTCACTCAATGCCTTATCCTTCCTTGCAAGACTTTTCGTCATTTTCCATACCACTACTTCTAAATGTACTTTTTCAACAACGGCTGATGCTTTATCTTTTCTCCTACCTCATATATGACTTGCATTATTCTCTTGATCCTACAACTTTTCTATTCGCGTTTCCCAGCTTTCAACTGTAAATGGGCTGCATTTTGTAACAAGCACCGGGGAAAACAAGCCAAGCTCAAACTTTTTCTTCGTTTTGCACGCTCAATGCATACTAATAAAGTTACTCGACTTCACGTCGTTTTTCGGTTGGTGCGCTAGTTTACTACACGACCAAACATGTCTGTTATTATCATGCAGTGTGTAACAATAAACCATTTAACAACAATGAATGAGCGTTTTACTCTTTAAAAACCCTCGATAAAGTGCTAAGTAGTATTTCTTATCATTTCTTTATTACTCGTTTCCTTCAAGAAATTGCAATTAGTAGTACATTTCTAACCATCCTGTGTGGTTACATCTGTATGCATGCACACACATTCTCACTAGTTTTCTCGTAACAAGGCTTTCATTTCACTTGGTCTACTTGCTGTGATTGTCATGCCACAGGAATTGTTCTGGTGGCGGTGGTGGTAGTGGTGCTCTTAAAAATGCAAGGAAGAAACAAAGCCCAAAGCAATGAGCTTCCTGAATCTTGAGAACGTGCGTATACTCGAAAAAGTAGCAGAGAAAAAATGGATACACAAACTCAATCTCTTTTGTCCCTTTCACACGGGACTTTCTTTTCCGGGGAAGCCAAAGGACTCCCATCAGTTAGCACAAACAAAAGGGAAAGATAAGTGGGTTACACGCTATATATTATACGAGGAAAGAAAATCAGCAATAATCAACATCCTATTTGTTTGCGTCTTCTTTGTTGTGTCAAGTTTTTCTGTTCTACTTTTGTTTCCTCTATATGTATCATATTTTTTTGTTTTTGCCTGCTGTAGAAAATTACAGAAAAAGAGAAGGGAAGATATAGAATGACATTTTTTGGAGGAGACGATGCAAACTTACTGTCGACAGACTTGTCTCCGTTTTTTGTTTCACTGGTTGCAATATGCAATCATTCTCGACATCAACAACAATACAAAATACACATTGCTCGTCTTTCTTCTCTTTCTTACTATTAACTTCCATCTCTTGTCTTTCATTCAGCGCTATTCATAAATTATATGTAATCAAGTCATTTTGCCATTTTTTTATTTTACAAGTTTGTAGTCTTTTTCTTGACTCGGAACTCCTTTGAAAATGTTTCAGATGAAAATTATAATAAAAAAATAGAGCCTAGTTTCCATGTCGCCATATTCTACAGTTGCCTTCAGAAATAAGCAAAGACTGTTTCGCCCAGAAAGCATCATTCTTTTATTTTCTTGCTCATCATTATCATCATCACCATTTCATTTTCCATGTTTCAGTGAACTGGAAGATAAACGAAAAATGATTCAATGTAAATTGCAATCCAAAGAGTGCAAGACATGGCGTTCTATCTTCTTCAACAGCAAGGGGATCGACATGTAAAGTAAAAGTGAAAGATATTACAAAAATGCTAAAGCAAGAATACACTTCATTACTTTTGAGGACAAGGACAGGAAAAGGGGAACAATAATTTTTGATTGCAAAAAATGTTTCATGTTAGTTATCATCAACCATTAAACGGAATCCTACTCGTGATATTCAAATTGAAGTATGCAGCTAGGTTTCACATTTCCTGCCTATTATTGTTCGTGATGAGGATAAAACGGTACTACTAAAGATGCAAAGAACACTAAATACACATGAGACTCCTGTGCAAATAAAACCTTTATCTGTTGACTCAATGTTGTACAGTGAGACTGCACGTGTGTATTATGTATAGCTTTGTGCTTCCGTAAAAGGGAAAAATGGTAATGCTGCAATTTCTCTCTTGTGAATTGCACAGTTCTGAGTACATTCTCATCAACTTTCTCTACCTGGGAAAATATGCATGCGGACAAGTTTCTGAATTTGTGCAGACTTTTCCCATTTCCAGTAGATAGCTACGAGATAACAGTCATGTCGTATGTTCTCCCACCGGCATTATAATCCGATTATATAAGTTGCTTAATCTGCTTTTATCCATCAGTGCTTTGTTACGGTCTCATCGTCGCCATCATCACTGTAGAGTCATCATCTTATTCACAGTGATTATCACTTATCCTGACTACAGCGGACTTCCTATTCAAAATTTACAATGGCTCCTTTTGAAGCAAAGAAATCTCCAATAACTTTAAGCAATAGATGCTTTATTGCGGAAATGAAAAGCCTCAAGGCATATGAAGTCCAGAGATATAGAGATATAATACTTAGAAAAGACAAAAGACAAACGAGATCAGTGTGGGTGTGTGTATATAACAGTAGAAAATCTGGTAAGTTCTTCTCTTCATTAGTGAGTAGGTAGGCAAAATGCCGAACAAAAAAGAACTTGTAGAAAACGTATTCCTGATTTCGACGAAAAATCACCAAACAGAAAACTTTACCATAGAATTCCAATAACTTGCATTTTCATATGATTTTGTCAATGATCTAATAAACTAGTAATGTTCACAAAGGAGAAGCCTCAAGAAAAGAAGACAGTCAAAGAAACACTGCCTACCATAATACCATACCGATATTTTCACAATATTAAGAAAGTAGCGACACATTAAACGAGCTGAACACGCAGTTAGGCAGTACATTTATTGTGCGTTATATATTTGCGTATGTATGCCATTAGCATTTCCCTTATTTTTTCCTGTCAGCATGAAAAGTAGACGTCATTTTCCCCCATCCTCTCATCTCAGCACTTTACCTTGTCCCGGTTCGGTGGCAATTGTACATAAAAAGTTCTCTCCTAACTAGACAATAGTAAAACACTTGACTTTGCTGTCGCCGTGAGCACAAAAAATGTTCCTAATTTCCCTGTCTTGCTTGTTTCGTGGACTTACACTTTTCTGCTGATAATGATACTCCAAACGGTATGAGTGGTATCTATTCTTGGAATACGTTTTGGTAGCACTAGTAGAGTCTAGAGACTGAAGAGCTGCCGTTTCTAAATGATTCCTAGTTTGTACTTCCAGCTATGAATTATTACTGCCGCAGATTCCTGAAAGGATCTCGCCTGTCATATAATATGTTGCGCAAAATGCAGATTGATTGTGAGATACGTTCACTTGGTCTGTTTCCACATGGTTTATATAAATAAAAAATGCACCCTGACTCTGACACATTCGCACTTTTCCGAAACCGATTTGTAATGTCAGAAATACAATCAAGCGAAACACATGTAACGATGTAACTAATACCACCGTATTTTAATAAGTGCCACGTAGGCCTATTGCTAGGTAATGCTTCATCCCGTGGAGTTTTTAGCAATATTCTCTAAATATAATGCACAAGGAACAAGAAGCCCTGAGAAGAGATTTTACAGGAAAAAGGCAAAATAGAGAAAAAAGAAAAACTTGAAATCTTCTGTTCGTAAAGTAGTAGTACATTTTATGCAAAAGCTGCAGTTGAAACGTCCATGCAGGTAAGTTGCGGAAAAGACTAGTATGGAGATTTTATTAGTATATCGTTTGTCTGTTCATCTGTATTACGTTCAGATAAAATTTCATTCACAATTCATTTATTTAGGCAACCTGTAAATGCTGTAACAAAGATAAAACTCAGTTATGTACACAGATGAATATAAAAAGTAATTCTGGTCACCCATTTCATTAATTGTTAGAAAAGTAAGATAAAAAGTGTAAGGTACTCTTTTAAGTAAGCACGCACCCCTTTTCTCAGTGTGGAATAATCGTCAGTACTTTATTAATGCAGTTTAAAAGTTTTGCAACAATAACTGTAATATTTCGTTCAATTATCAGCTGCGTACTAGTATTACGGTTAGAGCCACACTTTCAGTATCGAAAGCAGAAATGGATAAAAATTAACTCTGTATTAATCATAATGATGGCATAGTTATAAGCAGAAACATATAATCATTAGGTAATGGCAGTAATAACCGTGTGCCAAGTACTGGTCTCCTCTATGACATTGTATTGCCTATTGTAAAAGACTGCAGAAATAGTGCGATTAGCCTTTTTCGTTTTGTTCGTGCAGCTGTGATCAAACAAAGCTAGCTAGACTTTCTCCTTAATAAAGGTGAAAAGTTCTGTTGAAGGTGGCGGAGGAGGATAAAAGCGGAGACGGAAAAATGGAGATCAGTATTTGACTAGTGGATATTACGCTGCATATAAGTATGACTAAAACTCATAAGAAAACGAAACTACACACTTGCTCTATTGCTCTACACCTGTTCCAACTGAACCGTTCTATCCTCTGAGAATCTTGATGAGATGAAAGCGGGCAGGGCAAGAGCCTCAGTCGGGTTCGTTACAATGAAAAAAGTGCATTGTATAATTTCCCCGATGTCTTATTCTGCGGAGCATGTAAGAAGTTACTATAATACTTTTAGCCTTAGCCAGTCACCAAGGCATGCCAGTGTGCCTATTCTATTTGTATGGGCATACAAAAATGTGGACATAATCTGCCTCTCAAGTAAAATATGGATAGAAGCATTCTATGTAGGTATGCTTGCAATCTCTTGCACTGTAGAATTTATCCCGTCGTATAAACCAGAGTTTAAAAGATTGCAAGAAAAAATGCCAGTTCAGTGTTTCAACTTGGTGAAATATTCAAGCTGAGCAATTTTACATGTGATTCTAGTGCCTGCCAGTTTCTCTCTAAGTAATGTTTATTGGTTACCGCAGAGCTCGTTGAGCTTAAAATCATTCTTATGTGGCAAATTAATTGGTTTACAGAGGGCCATTTACATGATTTCAATGAGCTGAAAAGTAGCAGAGAAGGATTTTAAACATTTCAGTATAGTCAAAGCGATAAACATCTGGTGTTCACATGAACAATGGAAACCTTTCCTGGGAAAACTGCTTTAGCATGCAGGTTAACAGAATAAAGTCTTGGTTCTACTTTAAAAGGTATTGCAATTTGGAGAACTATCTCTATAGGGACTATTGAGCATAGACTAGCAAGTTACACAGGACCGTTTTTTCTCCTTATTTCTAAAAATGACGAAACAAGCAAAAATCCCGATGTAGGAAATCCGTTTTGAACGATAAAAACAAGTATGTGCGCAGTTTGTTAGACTTAGCAAAACTATGCTCACATATCACATAAAGTCAGTTAGTGAGAAAGAAAGGATAGTGAAATGAGAAACTGACTCAGTGTTTTTTCTTCTCCATTTTGCACTGCTACTGGTTCAAAAAATAGATCCCTTTTTCTATCTAAACCGACGAAAAATGAGAAACTAAAAAGAAGGAAGTAAGACAGGCATGGATAGTGAACCAACCAAACTGTAGTACAACTGTCTAGCCTCCAGCACATCATATTGAAAGTGTATCGAGTTCATAAAAACAAGAACGTGGTTACTTGCTCAAGTAGGCAACTTTTAAAAGGTACAAATGTACTTGTTGTGATCGTCTAGTCTAAAACATATATACCTTTTTAGTCCGGTCTGTAGGAAAGTAACTTTTTCTTCTTCAGCTGCAATAATAAATGCAATAGAAGCAGAAGTGAAGATACTTATTCATGTTGCAACAAGAACCCGTAGTAGGATAACAATAGCATATGATGAGGTATCCAAATTGATGGTGATTTGCTTTACATAGATACTGGCATATCATATAAAATTATGACAACATTTTTTTCATGCTTCATAAAAACACACTATATGTATATGAAAAAATCATTGTTTTATCCAAAATCAAAAAAATCTTCATGCTGGGTTCACGTTTTGGTTGGATTCAGTCGTTTGGCTTACAGGTAACTGAGACTAATACCCTACTGTCTGTACTTGTACCTACTCTTAGGATTATTTAGTGTGCATATTAGTATTTCTTGCTTAAATATCTGAGTAATTATTCATATCCAAATTAAAATATAACTTTATCTCCAGAAATACAGTTTGGATACCAAAAACATGAGAATTTTTTAGATTTTTGAGCTTTCGATAAAACCAGATTAACAAGGTCCCATTATGCAGATTTATTGAACAGCATGAAAAATTACATACCTAAAATTATATCATGCTATTCAATAAATTGCGATCTAGAATTGGCACGCAATAGTACCAACTTTCACTTTTTCCAACAAATGTACAAGTGTAATCCTCTGCATTTTACTAGATTGTTACCAATGACCAACTGGAACTTGAATAAAGTCGATCTTTTTTCATGTAGTCATCCTTGTATAAAACATGTCCCTCCAGTCCAGTCAATTGATTCATTTATTGCTCTCACCCAGTGCTCCATAATACGTGCATATTTTATATAACGTTTCAACTATAATCAGGTATAACACAGGGAAAGTAGTCACCATAAAACGAAAGAGAAATCCGGAAACGGTTCTTTACAATAGATCATTTTACGCATTTGTGTCCTTATTCTTGTATTATTGAAGGCTGAATGGAACGGAAAGAAATGAAATGTTTGCAAGGAGTCATATAAAACCATTCTTTCAGCTAGTTCATCTCCCTTTTTCTGCTAATAAAACTCAACTTTCAGCCCTATTTCCGATTCATTCTTGCAAACATAGTACTCGAGTAGAATATTCAGTCCAAGTTGGTGAAACATTAATTCAAGTCCGGCAGTGCTATACAGAGCTTAACAGACTCTATGATTCCTGCAGTACCAATTCCAGAAGCAGCATAATATCTATCATGGCTGCATCATGAGAACGTAATGCTAAGCTGTCAAAGTTTTGCGGAAGGAGAGAGATGTAATCTAGTATGTGGAATATTGCGGGCAGGGCGTATGAATGTTGCCTTCTCTGTCATTTCAACGCTTACAAACTTCTTGTTGCATTTCGCCCCGAATAGATTGCTGTCGCTTATATATCTTTCTTCTAACTGGGAAAGTGGGAAGCCTACTTATTTGGCATATGATGTTACATTGTATATCAAAAATAATTATTTAAATCATGCCTCCAATGCTAGTGTATTGTAAAATCTAAAGCTTCTGTATTCCAATAGTTTGCTGAATTTTTCTGTATGTGCACAATTGGAAATACTTCAAAATAATCGTGGACATGAGGACTTTATCAGAAATGACAGCCAACATATCTGTTTAGCAGTAATTCAAATCAGCTAAATTAGCATTCGGGAAATTTAATATAATATTGCTTTCTGCAATGAATCCTAGTTTCACGCAGTGTTTTTCGTGAAAACTTATTGACTGAGTTGGTCATTTTATTTTCAAGTTGACAGGTCTGTTGAAAAACATGCAATACTAAAACTATATGCTATGAAAAGTACTTTGGCACAAACCTGAGCTTCTGGAATCTGACGGGTTGAAAATCGTTTCAGAAATGAGTCTTCCCTTTTCAAAGGAGCTTTCTTCTGGATCGTCTGGATCGCCCCAGTTAATTGTACGGTGGTTCTTAACTTCATCCAACGTTGATTGCTCTTGGACCTATTAACAAGTTACGAGCAAAATGTTAGAGAGTCTTGAAAAGAGGGATGTAAGTACGCGTCATTCAACAACAAATCTCTATAAACCTTGCTCCTCTTCACTGTCATCATCATCAACATCTATAAATTCGATTCTTATACGCTAGCTTCTATAGAAACACGAGACAGACACAAACTTCAATCTAGAAACAGTAGTAGAAACTACGTACGTAAAGAGAAGAGGCTAGTGGTAACACATAACATTAAGTACACACGAAAAAAGGGATGACCACTCAAAAACCACATCACGTAAATTTCAGGCAACACATTTATATAGAAAAACATTTAGAGAGATTCGGACAATAATATTACACTACTCATAAGATGTTACAGCAAAGTGGACAAAAGTAGGTAGGTGGAAATAAGTACACGTTACCTTGAACATTTCACAAATCAGTACAGATTCAATGTTTATATTAGTATGAAATTCTGAACAAATGAGTACAAGTTTAAAGAATTTAGAAAAAATATTCTCAAGTTAGTTTGTATGAAATGACAAAAAGAGAAACACAGAAAGCGATGAAGAGTAGTATGTACAAGGCTAAAAACCAGAGTAAGAAGCAAGGATAAAAGTATACAACATAGCAATTCATGACAAATATCAAATCCACATTTTTTACATACTGTGACTGTTCATTTATTTTGACATTTATGTACAAGGTACACACACATTATGACAAAATTACGTAAACATATATTTTTTGCAAAATTCTTGAAGAAAGTTGATTAGGCGAGGGCAGACATGAAACGACCATATAAAATGCGCATGCTTTTCAGTTAATAACAAACCGAACTGAACTATGCTGAAGATTATTAAAAAATCCCACGACATTTTCTAAAAACACCAAAAATACTTTGACGATGAAAAAGGTTTCTCAATAATTCCTGGAAATTAAGTGGTAACTGGTAAACACACTATGACAACGACAGACAACGCACGTTTTTGATTAACAGTAAAGAAATAAGTTTTGTCAGGTGGTTGCTTGCTCAGGAGTATTAAAAGTGTGTAACGCTGTACTACATTCATTTTAGGATAAAATCGCCTTACAGTACATTATGTATTTTATATCATCAAATCATTTATTTAGAACTTTCATAAGAGATAAGAAGAAGCACACAAGTTTATACAAAAATGAGCATGAGCAAGTATGAGCATATTGAAAGTTGGTAAAAATTGTCTAAAGATCAAAGCTTGGAAAAATCTTCATTAATGCTAACTATAAAGCAATCAAAGCAACCGAAGGAAAATGAACATATGCACAATCATGATCCACAGGTACCTCAATTGGTAAAAAATACATTATATTTTACTTTTTAATAAACTTCTAGTTATTCTAGTAGCATCTCAGATGGGATCAAAACCGCATAATACAAAACAAGACCAAAATTTTCAAAGGGAAAAGAGACAAATTTTTAAACAACTTGTTTGCTCAAAGAAAAGTAATGATATTGTAATGGAGATAATATGTGCATATCAGACAAATTAATTTCACGAATCTTTAACAAATGGATGCTTCCTACGGAAATATGAATGGAATTATAGCATGAGTGTGTTCCAAATGTGTGGATTCCGGCGCTTACATTCTTTAAAGTATGAAAACCAAGTACTAGTTTTAGAAAAAAGGCCGTTTGGAAAACCCGTATTGCTCCTAGATCGTCTTACAACAATAATCGTAATCATTAACTAAATACTTTTACCTTTTCGATTATACCTGCGCGTGTTATCACGCGGGCAGTTATAAATTGCGTTTGGCATCCGTAGCAAGCTAATCTTTATATGATGGTGTATTTAATGAAAGCTATTCAGATAATTGTTTTCCAGCTTAATATCAACAAAAATTGTCAAATGTTTGGAACAAAATTCCCTTATATTTTCTGAAGAATTTTCTATCTCTTTTTGTGCTTATCTTGTGCAGTTAAGCTTCAAATTGTTTCCTGAATTCAAATTTATACTCGTTCAAAACCATAAAGTGTTACTACTAATTCTTGTCTTTATAGCATTTATGTGTACAATTGTACAAAACGCAATTTTGTCAAACACGGTTAGGTAATATACGCCAACGTTTTACATTATAAAACTTTTATATTTGTGAACATCATCAAGGCTCCAATTGAATGCTAGAAAATCTCAAAATCTCAAACTAAGCAACGCTACAGAAAGGATGAAAGAATTGTGGCTTTTACTTTTTTTTTTACTTAAATTGCAAGTTTCCGTATCATTTTTATTACCATTTTTTTCACTTTCCTTTTGTGTAGGATTTCACAAGAAAAAATATATATTAGCTGCGTCAAGTAAAAACTTTTACATTGGATGAAGTATTTATTACAAACAAAGGAAATGACTGAGAAAGTTGTTTCTGCTCAGCGTACTATCCAACTGTCTCTTTTATTGTTACCAACCGGCAACAAGATTCGTTCAGAGGAAATGAGTCCTAGATAAAGCCCAGCTGCCTCTGTCAGGCTGTGGTATCGATTGAAACTTGGGAGTAAGAAAGATTGAACTGGATATCATATTATACCTTGCTGAACGACACATTTGAGATTTGCTCTCAAAGGAGTTTCGTACGTGGATACTTCATAATACATTATTATAAACGCAAATTAGTGGGAAAGGTAATTGGATTCTAAAACACTATAGCCAGGCGGAAAGGAAGGGATGCGGAAACTTGCTGAAATAAGAGACAACTTTCTCAGTGAAACTTTAACAGTAGCTAATGTTGACCTGCTTTTCTCAAAATTTCCTAGACTCCCAAAGTACTACCCAGTGGTGCCGTGCTCGTCATGAATATAACTTGGAAAAAACTTCATCTACCTTGGATGACAATTCTGGCGTCTGTGTGTAATCCTCATGCTAGAAGATGATGTGTGAGCAGCAGCAGTTGTAACTGTAAAACTCAAATGTGTGCTAAACCTCTGAGAAGCAAGGACATGAACTGATTTGATGTGACAGCCCTGAGTTACGGCCATTTAAATACATTATCCTAATTTGTTTCCAGCATCTATAATGTCTTGAGGTTAGACCAATGTAAGACTACATGAAACCACATCGTTATTATGCATCATCAGAAAGTATGAGATTTCAGGCGAAATAAATTCTAAGTAGAAAGCACAACTTGATATAATATTCATAGGGCTACTATTTTTAGTCTGCAAAGTATATTATGCATGCAAGGGAGAAAAGTTTTTGGTCTTGTTTAAGGGAGCTTACATCAGGTAAAATGATCGTTTATCGTATTAAATCAATGACTATAGTAGTTCTTATCCTGATGTTTTAGCAAGGCTCTAAAACTTGTGTGAAAGCATATTACGGCCTTGTACAATGCCCTGTAGTGGAACAATGTTTTTATAACACTGTTTTTCTTTTTAAAGTAATCGGATGCAAACAAAATATTGTACAATCAACTTTCCAAAACTTCCATCAAGAGGGTTTTAAGAAGGCTACATGCTACATTCAAAACAGACACAGATCAAAAGCATCTCTTGGATTAATTAAAGGAAAAGCAAAGTCGGACTTTTAACAAAAAAGCAGAGCGCCTAACTGACTGTGCAACTTCATTGCAGCTTTATTAACCATTGCATTTGGGAGAAAACATTTTTGGAAGAAAGAATCAAAGCTTGTTTATTCAAGTGAACAAACCCTATACAAATATACTGCTTCAACAAGTTCGTTTGATTATATCTATACAGACTTTGGAAAACGCAATAAGCGTGACTCAAACTTGTACATGACTAGGAATTTCTTAGTTGTGTTTCGACTTGTCAATTAGAGTCAAAAACAGAGATTCTTTCGTTACGCAATTTTAATCTGATCCTGTCTAGAAAAATGAACAGCGCAACTTTGTAGAATGGCAACAAAGAAACCGATGAATCCTTAATCCACACAGCACACACAGAGAACTAATCTACAAAGAGAGGAAAGTCTGAGTCAAAGTAAATTGTAAAGTCAAAAACAACAGTCAGTCAAGACGATAATATTCACGTACAGCAGTGCTGAACCGTACACACTATTATGACGTAGAAACATTTACCACATCAAACATTTACTGAGACTTTTTACTTTTGCTGGAAAACAAAACCAAGAGTTAAAGGTTAAAATACACAAAGGACACAATCAACATGGACAGTTTGCAATGTACAAATATATTGTAGATTATCTTGCGGATTACAAGTACGTTTTCAGAATTTACGTGGGGCTATACAAGACACGTACAATTTTATACACTTAGACTCCAATCTACATCCAAATAGGTATACACATGACAAGATAATGTATTTATGACATCTCTCAATGTATAGATACAAATGCACAATGATTATCATTAATTCCACCAAAAAGGGGGCAGCGACACACAAGTCAACGAAGGGAAAACACACTACTACCGACCGACTACTCATCCTACATTACAATCGAAACGATAATGTTACCAAGAGAACAAAAGACAATGGGAGTCACCATTTGAATGAATGACACAATGAACAATAATAGACAAGTATTTTCACTGTGCTTTTCAAGTACAGCAAAATGGTTTTAAACTGCAGAGAGAATATATAGATTGAATGGATAGTGAGAACCAAAGAACCAACATTTTTATGATAGTATGCAATTTAGGGAAACATTCTGATTCCGATTTTATGTACAAAAGTTTACAGTAGTGGCAAAAGGTTACACGCTATAATACAAATACCAGGACAATAACAATAATAAGATATTATAGTAGTGATAATAATGATATTGGATTCTTTATGGTTGGCAATAATCATTGTTAACATCATCAACACGTCTATACGCGTCGACAATAGAAAAGGGGTACGTCTAGAATCTAAATTATTGATTGCACAATGTATAAGTTAGAGATACATACAAGTTAATATAGGTATAGCTAGTCGTAGTAGTAAAAGTGAAAGAAGAATATATGAAAAAGAAAAAAAATGTAGAGAAAGAGAGGAGAAGAAATGGAAGGGTCATGAAACATCCGAGAGCAAGTCATAATTAGAGTAAAAGTTGAAAAGTTGTAGTCCGCGGCAGTCATCGTGAAAGATCATCTCAACAGTACCAACATTACGAACACAAAATATGGAAAGGTAAATGGAATTGGTGCAGAATAAAAATAAACCATGTATTCACAGTTGTACACACAGTGAATATCAAAACAATTTAAAGGACAGTGCCGAACAGAATGGTAAAATTATTTGCACTAGTGAAACACCACACTATACCTACAAATAATGAAAACAAAAAATGGGGATAAAACAAAAAATCTAGTAAAACCGTATGGAGAATATTTGATATTTTCTTAGAGTATTTTAATGTTTCTTATTAGAAGCAGTAGGGCCTAACTATCAAGATAGTGCATAAACGTGACAGTTGCTAAAATACTGGTAATATTACATTTATTACATGGAGTAAATATTAATAGTGGAACCACGATAATATCATGACAAGATTCGATTATTTGAAAACTACGTTTTGTGTAAGACCAATTTTATAAAGAAAGGGGTATTGTCTACAAGGATATTTTAAGCACAATATAGTACTTTGATATCTATTTCACCATTTCAAGAGTGAACTGAGCTTCACCTTACAGATTATTGTTTTATTTTTAAGGTATGTGTATTGCGTTGTCGTTTTTCAAGCCTTTAAACTTACAAGCAGAAATGTTGGGTACAACGTGAGACTGCTTTTTTAAGGATAATGTACAAGCAAGTGTTATTATAACCTGGATGCGCACGTAAATATTATTTTCAAATGCATAAGAACTAACCTTAGGGGTATTTAGGTAGATTTGCTGTCATTTATAACTGACAACTTGATACTAGTACTTGTTATTTAAATCAATGGAAATATTACGTCTACGTCTAGTGACGATGAGTGCTGATTAGGTTAACTTTTATTCAAATTGTGGTGTTAATATTAATAAACGCTTGACACTTCTAAACCTAGAAAACTTTAAAGCCATTATTTACAGCAGTGTAGTCGGAACTGGTACAGTGTACATTAAGTTGTAAGAAAATTAAGTTATTTTAATACACAGGATACTAAAAGGTTGAAGGCTACGGAGGAAATTCGTACAGTATTCTAAACGTTATTTTGATTAAAACCGTATTCATTGAATATACCAGGTTGTTAATTTCTTGTCACAAAAATAAATTCTCAAAAACAAGAGGTTGAAAAAACCGAAGGAATACCGTAGGAAATTTCCTCCCTTTATAAAAATACAGAATATAGTGCTTGCCAGCTCATTGGGGAATAAAGAGAAAGTGCTGACATGGGAAAAGTATTATCGCATTTTTGTTTTCCATCTTGGAAAACATTTTTTCTACATATTTTCACGCTACTTACAAATAGGCAAATGCACGGTAGACTCTTTTGGTACGGTAAAAATGCAAAAAAGTTTACAAGGACAAAATGCGTGCGAGTTCAAAAAAAGATATATATAGTATATATACATGTGAAGTATTGTTTAAAAAAGAGTTTGGAAGTGTACAAAAAGGATAAAAAAGTGTGGTAATTTCCGAATTTAGTCTTTTAAGTGCGGAAATGGTTTAAAAAACAAAAAATGTAGGTGTTATGTAGGTTTGTTGTATACCGACCTCTTGATCCTCCTAAGTCGAGCATACCATGCCAAAACAGCTCGGAGATTTGTCCATTGCTGCTCACCCACACTTTTTGATCTAGATCTGCTGAACTCTGAAAGTCTGAAAACATATTTAACACCAAAAAACATTGTTTTGTTTTTTCGAGCTACTGTCAGAATCGGCAGTTTCTTGCAAAAATACTTCAGCACAAAAAATTAGGGAGAAAGTAACGTATACAAAAAGGGTTTCTTTTACATTAGAACAAAATTCGCGTTTTTGGCAAAATACTGTATTGATATTTTCTTTTTGACAAAATAAAATACACTACACAGTTAAAAAGGACGTGTGCGAATTCGACAGTTAGTACAACGTTGGCAGTTATTTTTGGTGAAGCCTTGGAATGAGGTATTAAAACGGGTTATTTCGTATTACTCAAAAAGTTGTAGTGTTTGGTAGCTTGTTTGTCAACCCCAGAGAGTATCATGTTGTAAGTCGTATAGAAGTAGCGTAGAAAGCAAACTGTCATATCGTTCTTCGTAGCTTACGTTCTTTGTTGTTGTTGTAAGGAATGTAAGTTCTACTCGGAAAAATCTAAAGTAAATAATATATTAGTAGTAGTATTGCTAACATTTAAGTTATAAGAATAATGGTATTTGTTATTCTATTTCTAAATATGTTTTAGACCAAACTGTATTTTCCATGTTTATCTAGTGAAAATATTTTTACGTTACAACAGCAACAATAAAATAACAAAAATACTCCACATTTCTAGAATATTTTCACTAATGCCTATATGATATGCAATATTTGGGGGTATACCAATCCAAAAGGTTATAGAATTTTGTTTGAACCTTACATTAATATTTCATTATCAGTTAACCAGATATTTATAATTTAAAAAAAATCTCACTGTATTTATTCTATAGTGTTGCAGTGGCTTTGACTTTTACCGTAATAAAGAGTGAATTTAAATAAGTTTTCTTACGCTGTTCATGAAGAGACCTGAAAAACTGTATAAAGGGAACTATCCACAAACACAGTTTTATGTTATCGGGAAGTCAGTATCATGACTACCGTCATTAAAAGGATTCTTAGTAAAGTTCTAAGCCTCTCCATGATGAGGATTTCACAAAGCATTTATAAAATTGGTTCACTTTCCACAACTTCTTACTATTAATTAAAAGTGAAAAATATGCTTAGCTCATCTCACCAGAACGAAGTGTTTTATTATCCAGCATATTTCAATTTGTAATTTGATTTTTTCTTAAAATATGTCGATTCAACTTGTTTGAACACGTGAATAACTTTTAGTGAAACACTTAGAGTATAAATATGGAAAATTCATTCTCTGTAGTTGTGATGCACAGATAGCAGAATATAGCAGTCAACAGAGTTTACGCCCGAGCACAGACACTAACTCCGTTCTTTGTTTGGCATTGCAGCAAACTACCAGCTAGAAGGGTGGAACGGAAAGCATTGCAGTAACAAAAGGCAACACTTCCGATTTGGCGTATTCCGTTCAGCCAGCTCCATATTTCTGCAGCTTAGAGAATTAAATTAGCCAAGTCAAAAAATCTGCCTCCCAATCACTCATACCCTCCTAAACAACTGATGGATAGCTTCTGGTGGACTGCTGGTTATCACAGACAAGTTGCAATGAGAACTGGTTGATTGCTTGCTGCCAACAGACATCTTATAACGTCTACTCCTCCTCTTGTATCAGCAGGAAGCTCACCACAAATAACAGCCGACATAATGATATTATATCAATTACAACAGCCTATACACATCATTAGCAACCCCTCCTCTCCCTTTCTAGCCTTTGCTTTAGCCTGCCATTCAGTCAACAGTCAACATCTCTATTTGCGTATTGCTTAGGCCACTCTCTCTCTCTGTCTATCTCTCATTTTGTCCTCTTTCCTCCTTTCTAACTCACAACTCGCCTCGTCGCCTCTTCTCTATTTGCTATGCAACTCACTTGCGATGGCGTTATTATTGGCAATCAGTTACAGGGAAATAGCAAATATTGTGCAATATTACATTAAGAGAGGACGGAAGGAAATTTGCAATGGGAAAGGCGAAGGTAAACCAGAAACCTAATAAGAGACAAGCAGACAGAATTTCAATTGGGCATATACATAACTATTTACCAACCTGCCTTTACTACTTGCAATAAATAGCCATAGAGGAATACAGGTATAACTGTCTTTAAAAATTGTCAACTTGAAACAAAATGCTATCCTGTTGTAATGAGGATATGGAGGAATGAGGAGCTACTTTAAAAGAGGACTTGGTTATTATCTACCCTTTCCAAGAATGTTTTTCCACACAAGTTGTGAAAATGAAAGGGATTTTAGCACTGAAGCAATCTCGTCTCGGTTCTTTGGCTTTTGAGAAAATAAGAATTATTTATAGACTATCTCTTCTGATGAGCCGTGTGAGTCAAGTCTCTTCTTAACGAAAAAGCATAGCAATGAAAATAGTACGATCGGAGAGGCGCTAGAAAATTCTATGTGTGTATTGTATAATATACATATTATGTACCTTTCAGTCGACGACAAAGAGCATTAGTGCATCTGCATCTATATTGTCGTCAAGATTAGATATAACTCTTTTTAAAACCGGGGAAATGAAGAATTCCGAGTTATGGAAATTGTTGAGCAACTCCAGAGTAGCAATCCGACCAAACCCAGCCGAATGGCATATTGGATACAAGATAGAGTAAAGAGTGCGTCTGGATAACTTCATCATAATGATGCCAACTTGCACCCAAAAAGAAAACTTGCAGCCATCTTGAATATTTTGCAAGCCAGCCAAGTAAGAAAGTGTAATAATAGGTGCATAAGTGAAATTCTTAAAGAAAAAACCTAGCTATCACCACACATATAAGAATGCATTTCGCGATAATATACCCTTCACAGCAGCACCACTTGCTCTCATCATCATCATCATGTCCACACAAAAGAACAGGAGAAAAATTACAGAGGAAAGGCAAGAAAGCCTACTTGCGATTCTAATAGAGACGAAAAACTTCATCCTTCCGTACGAACCCAAATGGATAGACTTATTGCCTTTCTCTTTCTACTGCTCTCCGCTGAGTTGCCGTAATAGCCTTGCATAAACGACGTAACTGTTTGTAATGTGCCAGTAAGTGCACATTACAAACGACCTACTACCTATATCTCTCTCCTTTCTCCCTTGGCGTAACGCGCTCAAGCAGCCAAGAAGAATGACGACACCGAGGACGACGACCGGCATTAGCCAACAATCAACACCACCGTTACGTTGCTGCCACTGTTGCCACTATTACCGAACAGATACAACACAACTGATAATAATAATATCGTAGGCAGTTTCTAACAACATCACTCCACCTTTTTATACTTGTACTATTACTGCCACAACAACACAAGATGACGATAAGGAAAAGGTAGATCCCTTGGGGTGTGTTTGTGTGTGTGCAAAAGAAAAGAACTCCACGAAGAATATTATTACTCCACTGCTTCTCTCTTCTTTCCGTTTATGTTCTGTATTTCCCACTTCTGCGTTTTCTGCTATTCTTTTGAAAGGTCTAGTATATATTCATCTTGCCAGTGATGCATGCAATGAGTTTACGTGAAACAAATTCTTTTTCGGGGGGTAAAAGTTGGTAAAAGTAATGTACATACATATATTTGTAGTGAAAAAGGTGTGTAGTAATTTTTGCTGTTTAGAGTGTGGAAAAAGAATAAAGTAACGAAAGCCTTCTCTGGCTTGTGTTTATAAGAAGAAAAAACTGTTTTATTCTTTTTGTCAGTCCTTATTTTATATAGCATCTCATTTTGGATTCACATTAGACTTTGGGATGAAGCCATATATAGAACTCGCTACATTTCTTATGATGTACTTGTCGCCAGTATTGAAGCAAAATCGACTGTTGAAATATTTTGCATAAAGAACGACATGCTCAGAAGCTCTGAGTACTTATTCTGTGAAGAAGATTTGCAAACAACCGTGCAAACACTCTTTTGTCATTTCTCACAAGTATGTGAAAGGAATAATATGGGTCGTTATTATGTTTTGTGTGATACTTTTCTTAAAAAACAAGTATGCAAAGTTTGCATATTTTTTATCTATTGCAATTACCACATAGCCATGCCAGTAGGAAAGTGAAAGGTAAGTAGATAGGTGGAGGGAAAGTAATAATAATGCACACCGACCTTTGTACCTACAGCGCCATCAAAACCTTTTTGTGTACCAATCAAAATATCAGAGTGATCTTCATCACGCGCTGAAATCGTGTACACACGCAAAAAGCCATGTAAAATTCGAGAGTGTGTTTTACCCGTACACCTACACTTAGAAAATCCTTTGTCATTTTACTTTCTCCTCACTTTTTACTTTAGTCAATAGCGAAAAAAGAGGCACATTCATTCAACAAAGCATGACGTATCGGCATAAGAGGATTGAACCTGAAAGACGAAACCCAAATAACAAGGTAAATATATCATAGATTCTTTGAGTGTAACTTTATGATGAAGTAGGAAGAATCTCTTATTTTCAGAAAAGAGAAAGAAGAGAGCCGAAAGAAAAGGATGCTCTTGTTCGCGACAAGGAGAAAGATGTGTCATTCTTTCCATTCTTTTCTTGTGTTGTTGTTTGCCTGATAGGAATTTTTCGGATTCTTTGAGCCATTTCTGTTTTCGGTCCTCATCTTCCTTTTACCATAATGTATTTTATCATCATCATCTCATACCGCATTGTACACATAGAGATGGCACAAACACAATACCACACGTATTCATAACCAACAAATATAACACTTTTGTAGAGTCCTACGTGTGGCCGATATAAATGCATTGCAAATTGGATGTCGTGTATGTACGTAATGGCAATATAGCCTGTTTTGTATGTGCATTATACAACTTGTTTCCACCTTTCTCCTTTACTTTCCCTTCCTACTTCTCGTTTACTTCCATGACACTTTTTTCATGCATGACTGGCTGAGTGTGAAAATTTTTTATGGTGTGAGTGAGAGAGAAAAGCAGTTTGCCTCCTGCTCTTCTGACTTGTTTTTGGCTGACTGTGTGTGGAGCGCTACTGCAACTGTCAGAGAGTGTGTGTTTGGTGTACCCTTCCAAAACCTGTGAGAACAATATCGTGAGCAGCTCAGAAAGTGAGATCTAATATCCAAATTACACGTATTCAAGTAGGTAGGGATTGTTTTTCAAACATGGATTTACCATCAGACCACAAACCGGAGAAAATTATATGCTTTTCCAGTGTCACCATGAACGGAATTTATAATTTTAAAAGAGCCAAAACATTAATACCATGCTGTTGCAAACACTCTTTTCCCATTTAATGCAAAAAACAATTTGAAGTAAAAAATGGGTAGCAAAAAGGCGTCCTTTGTCATTCGTACATTATATGAATCAGGAAGCTGTTGATTTTCTTTCAAAATCTGCTTTTTATACGACATCAGTTTATGGCCACTTGTATTTTTGTCCAGTTGCGTCAACACGTCTGCAGTTACTCTCCTTATTATTCGCAACATTTCGTGTGCAGAATTGAGTCGTGAGTCGTTAGCGGAGGAAGAATTTATCTGGACACCTTCTGAAAATAAAGCTTCACCAGCAGTGCATGCAACAACCATAACTTTCTCCTGAGAGTAACAGGCTTAAGCTTGCAAGTAATAAACACGGGAAAGTCGAATGCCTTTTTTATTGCACATTTTTGTTTTACTAGCTTTCCAACGAGCGGAATAAAACTGAGCTTTCACATGGTCACTCAAGTCGAGCGTTACATAATATTATTCATATGATGTACGTATTATCATAATATTTCGCATACAGGCATAAGGTAATTAAATTTGAGGGTCAATTGGCAGACAATTTTTCAGCAGTTGACAAACCTGTTCTGAAAAAACTAGGAAGAAATAACGAAAAGTGTTTAGAAACGATTTAACCTGCTTTTCTGACAACTGCTCTAAACGGCAGTCTTCAAATTTCGATTATTTAGAATTTGCAGGTTTCGGAATCAGTCACAATTAGGTTTGCTATTTGCTATTTAATTATGGTACATATTTGTTATTTAATATAATTGGCTAATGTCCAGCTAACAGAAAAAGTTAATTTTAACCTTAGGAATTTCCATCGTCATTAAAGGAGTTATCACTTTTATGTCGACAAAACGTTAAAAACAAAGGGTTGTGTGCTGTCTAACTGTTGTACAACTTTATTACCTACATCTGTAGCTTTACGGACCAGAGTTTTTATTGTATTTTAGTTTCCCAACACGCATCGTCGTTGCAACCTACTATGAGAAATGGAGAAATGCTTGTGCTTTATTGCTTATTATCTTCTTGTCTGGTAGAAAAAAAGTTGGATAATTACCACTGTAATTTGTCAGCTAAAGCGAAATTGTAGATAAAAGTGGACTGCTGCAGCGCTATATACTTTCACCACTTTCACCTATATATTACGGCAGAATATTATCTATATGCATTTCTTAACTACTCAACATTAATCGAGTATTCTACTAAATTGCAATATTTGATGCAGCAGGAAATGAGTAAATGAGACATGTACGGCATTGTTGCAATACGTGTATGTAGTTGCGTTGCGTTGGTGAGAAGCATTTTTTCTGAGCACAGACTGGCAGCCAAACATGACAGTAAATACAATAGCCAAACGAGTTCAACTGCTGAAGAAGGAAACTATATTAAACAACGTGAATGCAGCTTTGTGCTACCTTCCTTGAAAAGCAAAGTCATTAACGTGTGTATTAATACTTTCTACTTTCACCAATTTACGTGCATGCATTACTGTTCTAGAATAACAGCAATTTGGAATCTTCTTTATCCTCATGACTACTCATAATTTGTACTTGAAGTCTCACTGGCTTGCGCAACTGCGGTACATGGCGAGTTGTGCGCAACCGAGGTGTTTTATTTCACTACTTTATTTGCACACTTTCGATGAAACATTCTCATCATTTCTTACAGTTTCGGTATGTTCCACCCCAGTAATTTCTACATGAAAATTCACTCCAACACAAAGCGTTCTAAATAAGTACTTGCATAAACTTAAATTTCATATGTTTTCATTAAGTTGGACGTTAATGAGCTGTGTTTAGGCAACAACGAAACAAAAACCGTTGTTGAATATCCTTTTATCCCATCATTTGTCATAAGCTAACTGCTGGGCAACTCATGCAAGAAATAAACTTATGAGACTGACCGTGTTTGGGGATAACTCTGTTCACAAAATAAGCCACCATTTAAGGAGCAAATAAGAAGAAATTGAATCGTAAATCTACTTATTATGTTACATTTCTAGTCTGACTCTTTTCCATCTCTAATTTGTTCCCATTTTCATAAAGCAATTAATGTAGTGTGTAATGAATAGAACTTAATGCTTCTAGAAATGTACACACTACACACTCCTTTCGCAGTTATCCAATATATTCATACAATCCATTCAACTTAAGTTTCGTTTTTGTCTCCTTTCATGGCACATCTCATCGACTCAAAAGATTTTCGTATTCAATACAAACACTGCGTTTGATTCATATTTATACTGGCGTTGTCTATTTCATGCATTACTGGAACGAAACCCGAGCTTGTACCAGTACTCTGGCTGTCTGGCTAGTTTGTGCAACACCGTGCATGCAGACATATAGCAAATCTCTATGAAATCTTTCAAGTTCCTTCCTACAAATTATTACTTATTTTTGTGCAACTTTTATTACTTCTCCATGAAGATTATACAAGGTATCTTCCCAACATAATCAGAAAAGTGCATTGAATACTCATAAAAACGTACTTTGCCAAGTTTCCTAGACCTTTTTAAAGGGAAACGGAAACGATTACATAGTTAAAAATATTTTATGGAAAGATTTCCATAAAAAACAACCTACAGTCGGACTTCTTTCAAAAATATTTTACATACTATTGCTCATTACATATAGTGTTCACTTCACATTCAGTATTCCTGTTCATTCCGTATTGACGTTGTCTTAAGTCGCATTCATGACAAATTGGACTAGCTGACAAAAAGAAATGGACATGTAAGACTGAGTAATCTACAACAACAGCAGCGGCATCGTGTCATCTCATTCTATGTTACAATACAAGTGCAATATTTTTTCCAAAACTTTTCCACGAAAAAAGATGGGTGCACAGCCAACAAAGGAAAAATGGAAAGAGCATCAAAAAAAGAAAGAGCAAGCTTTACTAGACACACACGCACGGAACGTGGTGACAGTAAGATGAAGTAGTTACTAGTATTGCGCATTATCCATCCTTTCTCTAGGAATAATGTTCACTGCGAAAGAAAAGTGTGTCGACGTTGCTGGTGGTAAAAATATGTGAGGTTTCTTGCTGGTTCACTTGACATTCGTGTGGAGGCAAGTAATGTATTAGTACTTCCATCTCAAAAACAGTGCTATATTTGTACGTACGTAAACGAGCTTTGCAACTGACAACCTTATTTTTTCTCGGGCGTTCTCCTCTCCGACATGCTACCCTACACACACGTAACATGAAAGAGCAAAATTATTCTGGAGACTATGTGACATTACCGACCCATTTCCTATTGTATTCCGTATTGTTTATGTTTCATTTTGTCACGTTCCTCTCGTAACGCCTAATTTGTTTCCACTAGAAGTCAATTAAACCGGATAATAACGGCTCCCACCATTATTACCTATTATTATACAGAAGTAGTAGTAGTAGTAGTGAGTGGCTTTGTGGAGGGACCATTCTCTTTTGATATATGTCTACTTTGTATATATAGCAGTCTTTTGTTTGCCTGCGCGCATGCAAGCGTGAGCGTGCAGTCCTTGAGCAATTACAACATGCTTGGATACCTGCCGCTGCTATTATGTCAACAGGAATATAATGAGCACCGTTGTAATTTATTGTATGGATGAGCGCGACAATCGTATTTCCAACAAAGTAATATTTTCTTATTTCCCTTTTGCATTCAAATACTTATAGTTCGGTATTATATAAAATTGTCTTGGCTATTTTTTCCATTATTCAATTAATGACGACAGTTGTCACTAACCGTTTCGGCAAAAGCACATTCTTTGCACCTGGTTCATTTGTATATCATAAATTGTTAACAAAATATTCAGAAAATGAATGAAAAGGTTCAATGAAAAGAAAGTGTAGCGGTGCTCGAAAAAATGAAAATGTAAGTAAAAAGTAGTATATTATAAATTACAAACGATAAAATATTATAGCCCTCTATTGCACCATTCACTGTCTCCACGTGTATACGCATCAATTAAAAAATAAGCGACTAATATTATATAACCATTAACTATGTGTTGTACGTTTGTATGTATGGCACATATACATATTATGTACTGCATAATATTGGAGTATTTGCTACATTGTCTGCAATGAAATTCTTTCTGGCATTATTAAAATCGTATTGGTCAGGATAACCGCAGTTGGCATTAAAGCAAATATGAAGGTAAGCAGCAAAGCCATTTTTTACAGGAAACAATAGGAAAAATAAAATGTATTTTATATGCTGTCTTTCTCCAAAAACACAATAAAGAAGGTGTAGTACAACAGTAGAATTTGGATTGAATTATTATATTCTTAAAAATAGAAAGAACAATGGAGAGAGAGGAGCACGCCTCCGAATTTTAATGCTGACAAGAAAAAGAAGATTATTTGTAATACTTTCCGGGAGGAGAAAGAGAATGAGAAAGACGCTTAAATTTGAAGCCTTATGTCTCCAATTTTCTTTCCACTCTTGTTGCTTGTCATTCTTTCTTTTGGCAAATACAGAATGCCCTTTTCTAGCTGAACCGCTCCGATTTTATTTACTTTTGTAATGTAATATTGAGAACATTCGTGCTTTCTCAGGATCTCCACTTTCCATCCATGTTCAAGTGCAAGATTTGCAAAGCTCCAATGCGTTTCGTACCGCTAGCTATGTATCATGCATGGTGGAATTGTGAAACATGTATTTTTGCAGTGCCTCCAGTTGTGTGATGTTGGAAACAGTAATAGTCATCATAAAATGAACATAGTTGATGACAAAATGTACAACGCGACAGTGTGCAAGGAACCCAGGAAAAGGTTTAAAGGGAAGTTACCCCCGCCTTCCATTCGTGTATCCCTATTTGGCTTATATTTGTGTAGAAAACTAGTAGAAAGAAGTGCATACCACCACCAACGCCACCATCACTACCACCCACAATGCCATCACTTTCTATTTTATGTATCTTCATAAAATTGCTTTTCCCTCTTTTTGTTTTAAACGTAGAAATAATGTTTTGTGTACACAAACATATACTGACGTATATATGTGGATATATATTTTGTCCTTTCTGCTCATTTAATTCGTTTGCTCTGTTCCTGAAAGTAAGTCTAATGTACATTGAGATGAGTGGTGGTGGTGATAAAGGTTTATTTTGAACACGAAAACCACCACGTTTTAAGTACACAAAAACACACACACATCACACACCTATTTATGTATAAACATCCAGGCAAAGCGGGGGATCCTGTTTCACTTGACTTTCTTTTTGCGGTGAACCACTTTTCTCTCTACAAAGTAGCAGAATACGGTGCGCAAACAACCAAAGCATTTTACACGAAGCGTGCATGAATGAAATTCCAGCGAGTATCACAGGACTGGTTGTTTTTAGGTCTACAGAAGAAACTTGAAAAATATTTGTGTAAATTTATCACTATTTTATGCAGCATTTATACGAGAGACAATACTGTGACCAGCTTTAGAATAAATATAGCTCATTTTCTAACCACAAAGTAGGCACATATTAATGCAACGAAAAAGGGGACGTTGTCTGCGGTGCATATAATACCCTTTTAAGTTCTTTTTTTGTCATTTTGTATATCAAACTTGTTTGTTTATTAATATTTTTGTTTCCATCACGTAACCGGTTGGATACGAAAGAAGTTGCACAACATTTTTAACACGAGTAGCTGTGAAATTACATATAAAAGTCAGTGAGGTAGGATAATTTGTGAATCTAGCCAATTAGGTCAACGAAAGAACACTCTTTAATTACATACGTAAACAACATTTTGTTGCCATGTCATAGTGATGAATAACTCAAATACGTCTGTGCAATAATTACTTCAGAGCACGTTTTGAAATCACGAAATGAATTCAATAAAATTTGCAAATAAATAATTTGGTTGCACCACTCGGTGACAATAACTTTCTCTGTGACGCAAGTAGTTCTTGTTTTATGCAAGTTTCTGCAACGAAAGCTTTCTTTGTTTACCAAGCATTGGGTGAAATATGAGCCAATATTGCTGCTCATATTAACGTTACAAAGTCAAACAGAAAAACGATTAATAAGGAACAAGGTTGTTTTCAAACTCAACATACACTTGAATCCAGATTCATCTGAATATTCCAAATCGTGCAGTACCTTACCAAAATCAATACAATGTCATATAATGGAAACTGAAAATTATTTTTGGAAAATTTGATGGGGAGCGTAAACTAAACCTGCAAAATTGATTTCACTCTATTCAATAAAAATATGGCGAAGTTTTTTGTTAAATAATATACACCTCTTCTTTCAACATAAACTATTTACTTAATTATTACATATCGATTTTTGAATCCAACTTGTGTAATTACAGCAGAGTTGAATAAACCGTATTCAATTCATAGTTACGTGCTGAATAAAAAAATTTGGACTGATTTTTGCTTGAGTTGTTTTAGTTTATTTATACGCTAGTCAAACCACTGCAACAACGGGAAGTATTTATCTTTATAAAACTGTGTTCCTCACTTATTTAAATTTTATTTAATACATCAGGAATGACCATAAGAGCCACGAAGTATTGACAAATTTTTCACTTTGTACTTGTTTGTATATTGTACATGAAAATCGCCGAAAATTCTACCGTTTTACTTGTATGTTCATCCATCCATCTTCATTTTTCCGAATCGCCTGGGATGAGGGATGAAATGTAAGTTTTGTAAGGTTTAATTTCCCTATCTTCTTTAATTACATGATATTGCAAATCGTACATTTGAACCAGTTAATATGAAGCTAACTATAAGAAAATATATTTACTCAACATACTACAGATACCTACATTCACACTGCTCATCATCCTAATTAATCGCTGAAGCTACAAACTAACAAGTACACAATTACTGACACCCAATGTTATTTGATTAACACTAAATGCTTAGCACGTAAAATACTGAACAAACACAAAACCAACAGTTTGTAAACATTCTATAGACGTCATGCATATCTGAAGCTATCAAAACCGAATTAATCGGAACATCTATTCAAACCGGTAGAACATTTCGAAACCAACGCTAGAATGCACTAATTTAATGTACAAAAAATAACACGAAACAACTCCAGCAATGATATACTGCTGACTACCACATTTAAAATTACAGCTAATTTACCTCCCTGAAATTGACGTTTCAATCCTAAAAGTCCAATACGGAGAAGAAATTTATTGAATTAATACTTATTCTAAATTCTAATCAAATTAGTTGTTTATTTATAGTCCAAATGGATATGTGGAGAAGTAAATGAAACATTAAATCTATCTAAACATTACAATTAGTACACTAGTACTCTTCGGAGTACGTATACAAGTAGTACATAAACTCTGTACTATGCGTCAGTTGTCAAAAATTTGTGTAGGTGTCTGTAGCATCATTAAATAATAATTTTACGGCTGTTCTTAATCTGTGCTACAATTGATGAAATTCAACAAAACTACAAAACTGTGTTTATTTCTTTGAAAAGTGGAATCAAATTCAGAAGGCCATAATTTCACATTTGTAACTTTTTGTAACGAGGAATAATGCCGCAAGTTTTTCAATAGATCTAAATGCTGGGAAACAAACATACTTTCTTGGACATAGTTTCGAGTACTTGTTCTAGCACAAAATTTATTTATTTCTTATCGCTTTTCTGGTGCATATTTATTTTTGTTCTACGTCAGCATATAAATTGGAACTTAAGACGGCTTGAATCATGAATACGAGCAAGTAATTAAAAACTTGTCCTGTACAGACATGTTATCATTCCTTTCATCATCATCTCCAATTCATGCTACTACTACTACAATATCCTACTATATACATCTGGAGCTGCATAACCTCCAAGTGGAAAACAATAAGAAATTTAGCTATTGTCAAACTTTTTATTTGCATCTTTGTAGTAGTAGTGTAGTCATGAGAAAAGGATATTTGTGCATTTGTATAGAAAATGGAGCACAGGGTTTCCAGAACTTCACTTTCACTTTATCTCTTCTCACCATGTGCACCAACTCAAGTTCTGTTCCTTCTTTACCGAATTAATTCGCATGTGTTTGTTCCAAGTGTGCAGCATATTTTTTGGTTTGTTCTTTACAACTTGTCATACAAAACCACTGAGCCTAGAATGATTTAGAGTTCTGCTTTCTATCAGAATTATAGATAAGCACCACTGCGCGTGGTTACTGATGGAGAAGAGAAAAAATTCCATAATTGTGTTCTGGCAATATCATAAATTAAAACTTGGATTTGTCAGAGTGCTTTATTTACGAAAAATACATTGATACGATACAAGCACAATGATCAAACGTTATTATCATAATGATTGGAAATTAAGGCCTAATGCGAGCTTGTGACGAAAACCTTATTTTTATCGATATTGCTAACCTTTTTACTTGTCATTCACGCGCATAAAAATATATTTTAACGGGTAGTTTACAAATTAATTTATTATCTTAAATTATATTTTCTATCCAATATTTGTAGTTTGTATCTTTTTTAATTTGATAAAGTAAAGACAAAAATTGCACATTACCGAGTTGGCGTGTCATTAGGTGAGCCCGACGACGTGGCCGGAGCTTTGCTGACACTGGTTGAGTCACTATTGTGTCGCTCGCTCTGGCCATCGGATTGTTGACTTTGGTGACTGGAACTGGAAGCCCGGCGCGGACCCTCGTGTCCTTTAGAGCTTCCAGACCCCGTACCATTTGGTCCTCTTGAACACCCAGCAACAGCAGCAGCAACGGAGGAGGAAGCTGACGATCCACCTCCACTGGCTTGATAGCCCCCACCACCCTCCAGCCTCTCATTTCCAAAATCTGGTGGCGTATCATTCGGTGAGCACTTTCCTTCAACTTCCTCCACCTACAACATAAAAACAAAAAATTGGTTTAGACAATAGTCTACACATGAATATTTCTTTAGCGTTTTTGGCAGCTTCGTCTAGTCACATTTCATCTATATCTCTGTTTTACGATCTACATGCACGAACAAGTACCATCTTTTGTAAATTTCCAAAGCAACAACTTGCACAAAGTCGTAGTCATTACATTAGATATTAATACTTTGGATTTTCATGTTTTCCGTCTCTACTACTTATGCTTACTTCTTTCTCAAATTGAATTGAATGCGTCAAAAAAGGAAGAGGGTTGTCTTTGCAGGGATTGAAAACAATGGCGCTTCCCTTTTCCGGGGAAAATATACTAAAGGAGAGCGTTGGCGTCGCTGCTTCAATTCAATTTCTTTGAGCACATATATTTTACTTCGTTACTTTTGAGTTGTTTCTCAAGCTCCTATCAAGCTGGATGACGCTTACTTCCCGTTAAACGAAACCCGCGTAAAGAAGGATGTATATACATAATACTGAGTGTAGGCATAAAAGTGGGTATCTTTGCACGCAAGCAATAAGCGCCATAAACTCTTGTTGTGACACATCCCATCCTATAAGTGGCGACCATATAAATTGATATCGTTTAAACTTGTGTGACACACACAAATATAATCATGATCTCTTTGCGCTGTAAATTTGCATTCGGAAATGAGGCTGCCTTCCATAAATTTCCCTTCCCTTTTCTTGTTACGGGGATCTTTTTTTGTGATCAGGAAAATCTCTAGCAGCTCTCTTACCACACACATGTATACGGGGCAATGGAAAAGCAATAACTTTCTGTGTGTACCTACATTTTTCTCTCTGTCGTTTCATCGCACTCATTCATCTCCGAGAAAGCAACTCACCTTTCCAGTCTACTGTATAGGGAAAATTATAGGGCACACTTGTGCGAATCCACAAAATAGAAGCGTTTTTGGCTCGTTCGAGTACATCTTGAGAAGCTCTACAAACTTTTTTCCCTTTTTATTCCATATGCACCTATTCCCATTTCATTATCGAAACTGGGCAAATTGAGAACGGAATGATTCTACCATAATATGATATTCACGAGTTACTGATGAATGATAATATGTAACATTATGTGTCTATGCACGGAATTACAGGATAAATCCGCCAAAGGTGTGCACACTTTCAAAAAGATGAAATATTTCCCTAACGACTTTGCAAATTATTTTACTGTGGAACTTTGTGTTTTTTCTTCTCTTAAAATTACATTAACGTAGACATTAGAATTTTTACATGTTCAAAAAGAATGGGAAATTTCGGGAGTCGGGTTAACGGAGGTTAAGCTTGGTGTTCTCTTTGAAAGGCATGTCGCCGCAAGTAGCAATAAGCCGAGGAGCGCTTGTTACCACCATATGCACATCAAATGACTTGATTAAAATCGTGGAAAGAGCATTGCCCCTGTCTATTGTAGTAAGTCGTGTAGGCTTTCATTTTATTAAAGAAAATTGCAGCGCATTGAGCTTGTATGCACTAATGTGAGTACATGCAACATGAGAAAACCATCACCATCGGGTTTCTCTAGACGCCAGATTTGATTAGGTATATGCATTTTAGGTGGTGCCTTAAAAGTTCCTTCACAATATCAACGATTACATAGCAATGCATGAACATGCCGGTATACTTTTCTGTGTAAAATTTCTCGATATAGGAAAATATAGGAAATAATTATGTTGTATGACCTAGGTAATAAAACGTACGAAACTATCTTTTGTTTTCTATACATACAAATATCATGTAATACTTCTTTCAGCGATTTCAAAGCTTAATATTCTACAATCATTTGTCGTACATGTCAAAAGGTTTCTTATCATACATCATTTTGTTTACGCATCACGATGATGAATACACATCTAATATTGATCAAAATGTAGATTTCTCTGCAAGATTTGCTGAGAAAGTGACACACAAAATAACAACAAGACAAACAACAAAACAAAGATGCTCTTTTCCTGTTCTTCTTTCATTTTGTCGTGTTTTTCCTGCGACTTTTTGAAAGATCATGTTTTTTGATACAAGATATAGACAAGAAGCCAGAAAGTAAAGTTTGGTACAAACAATAATCATTTCAAATATTATGTTCCTTTGAACTGCCTCTTATAATATGCAACTATACAATGCCATTGATGTATCGCCACACTGAGTGGTTTCTTTCTCTAGTGAGAAGCACCAATAACTTTAGTTGGAATAGAGGCGTACTTTCTTTTCTTGAACCATCTAATACGTTATTTGTTGGATGTGACATGTTTTCTTTTGCGAAAAAACTTTCTTGCAAAGACAGCAAGCACTACAATATTCCTTCCTGTTGCTGGTATATATTATAATATACTAGTACTATACTGTAGACTATAATATAGTACGAAATGCATTTTCACATTAAATGTAAGTTCACGATAGTGGAAATGAAGACGGAAAGAGGAATCCTCTGTTTATTTTTGTGTTGTGTGTCTGTCCGTCAGTTACTTTGTGTAGCGTACATTTGATACAATTTCACCTCTGAGCCTTGAGTTTGACAAACACATAATGTCCCTTAGGACATGAACTCAAAGTTTGAATGCGCCTGCCGCCTGGGTACATGGAAGGGTTTAAGGTTAACCCAACATCATTTGCTGCAACACAGACTTCCATCACTTCCACGTATTTGTTATGATTGCACATATTCACACATCCTCGGTTCCTTAATACCCCGATATTCATTCATATCACGCCAGCAAATTCATTGGTTGCATTTTTCACTCCGTTGTGCGCATTTCTGGAAAAGGCAGTTTGTTTTGAGCATTCTTCTCATCCTTTCAAGAGAGTAATGAAAACTTAAATCATTTTTATGGAGTTATGCTTTTGTGGAAATGTATTGGCTACTCACAGGAGAATAAATGGTAACGGCCTCACTTACGGTGTTTTGGTGTCTTAATGAAGTTCAGCAGAAAATAATAAAACGTTATTTATTTATGACATGAATACAGTTATTCTTTTCGTGCAAAATAAAAGTTCTTGCTTCAACACACAATTTTGTATTCAGTATTCATAAGTTGTGTGTTGTTTTGTACTGTTGACTGTGCTGACCACAATTTGGAGTCGGATCTTGTTTGCCTCATTTCAGTTATTGGCAAGCAGATCCCACTATCGCACACGCTGGAAAACATGCATAATACGCGTGTTTGTCCGTCTCTGGGCACAAAATGTTTTGAACTGTTGCCAAATAGTTCACTGCTGTCCCGATGAATCTGCCAACTGCTTTCTTTCATGTAATTAATAATCGGGCGCTGTGTTGCTGCTTAGCTCATGCCCGATTGAACTTAGCAGAGCGGGTCAGGAAATCTGATCGGCATGTATGCCGTTAACATGCTACATGAAATGAGTCAGAAAAGTCTACTTTGATTACATTTAGACCAAGCAGGCTTTCCGCTGAAAGGGATATGATCTTAGCCGACGCCGCATCTGGTTTGTCCCCGTATCGAAGGGTAATAACCGTTTAAATCATATATTAACTTTATGAAGCTTGAAATAAGTAGAGCACAGGCATAGATTAACCAAGTTTCAGGGGTCGCAAACATAAGTTAAAAGAGAATCTCAATACTGCTGAAAATCCTGGGAGTTTAGGATTCTGCGGCTCTGGCCGCAACAACTACTCAATTGCGTTCACTTTCTTTAAAATTCCAGTTATATTATATTCCGTAAATATACCCTTTAGCTACTGGTTCAACGGAGAAAGTTGCTACAAGATTAAGTGTGTAAATAATGAGCCAACTTCTTCACAGTGGGAGGTCAGAATCATAAAGTATTCAAAGTGTGGCAAGCAAGAAGAAGAAGATGCAAAAACACAAGAAATGGAAACCAGCTTAGCATGCTTGAGCATTATATCTATAAGAAAGAAAGTAATAAGCTTGGACAGATCTCAATTTTATGTTGGAACCGAGCTTCTCACTTTACGAATTCCGAAAACTAGCAAAGGGGGAAACCAAGAGCGAACAGGAAAAGACGCATAATATCTGAACACAGTACGACAAAAAGGATGCAACTTGAGTACTAATCTCGTACCTGTACAAGAGGCAATCCACAGGAGAACATGAGGTGGGTAATAATGATGAATAGAACAAGTTACATTGACTATGATATCTTTTCTTCGTTAGTATTTTCCACAACAAGAGTTAAAATTTTGCTGATGTTCAACATGGCAATAATCAGGATGGAGATAAGATGGGCAAATAAAATCTTAAAATACCAGAGAAAGTGGTTACAAGAGAAGAATTTGGAGAAATTTCTGTCAACGGCATTTGTGTAAGGTTTACAAATGGAGAAAGTGCTTCAGTGTGCTTTTTTTCCCTAGCCCATGTCTGTCTGTCTATGTCATAGACAGGAATATTTTTGCTGGATGCACAAGGATGCGCCTCGTCTAATATTCAAATAATGTTGATGCATGAGTGTGTAGGGGTTATTAACTAGAAAGTCTCAAGTGGTCCAATCTGAACATCGCAAAACTGGCAACTGGTTTACTAGCGTGTACCTACATTACTACACATAATATGCAACTATCATTCTGTTATAATCTTAATAAAAGTGGCTTTGGGGCCAGGGGATTTCTCGTGGCGGATCTAGTTGTTGTGTGCATAGGTTCTTTAAACCTTTCCTCGTTGTCATCCTGAGTTTGCTCAAGTAGGCATTTCTTGAAGATGGAGAAGTGAATAAACAGGCACGTCCTTTTCATAAAAAAGGAATCTTGGTGAGTATAATTCCGTCCAGTCACCCTGGTCGTGTGCGCATCATTGTGTATGCGTCTGTTGTAGTTTTGTCGTTAGTTTTTGTCGTTGCCATTTGTCATATTAAAAATGTCTCGTGCTTCATGTACCATAAATAGATACATAAAATACACTTAACAGGCGGAAGTAAGAAATGTAATTTTGTTGCTGGTAAAAATTAAATTGCTTACAGGCGTTCTCCCTTCTTCCGCGCTTCATGCCATATTCGAGTGGAGAAATGAAGGATTTTAGATTAAATTTCCCTTTACAAGGAAACAATATTGTTCGGGTACCGAGGTATGACGAGTAAGTGATTTTTTTTCACAACTCAACTTTTCTTGTAGCTGACTTTCATTGTATTTGACCTGACAAGAGTTTCGGTTGCTTGCTTGGAGTAAAAAATGCAATCGACGGAAAATGAGTTAATTTGATAACAGAGATCTATCATAACTATCCATGAAAACTTATACATACCAAGGTAATACGCTTTCTTTGTAATATACCAGTACTACCTGAAAATTTACAAATTACCTGCGAAAATTCAACAAGAATTAAACTCACATCATGTGCTTATCTATAATACAACCAGATTTTATAAAAAGTAATTTCCTCGATCTTGCTTTTTCAACGAGTTCCAACACTAAATGTAGCACACCACTATGGGTAGCACTACCCTTTGCAGAAACTGAACAGAAAGATTACAGAAGATACATGTTATGCGGAGTAAATTTAATTATGTCGAGAATGGCTTGGTGCAGATGGAAAACTTGTCATCTCACCTGTTAAGAAAATGCTGAGCTCTCAAGAGATTACTCCCCCTACAATTTTCCTGCATCATCTTGCAAGAACCGAGAGCAAAGGAATCGTAATCATATGACATGATCTGATTTTGCGGGAGACATGCCTTTCATAACGTAACCTGCTGAAGTAGCTTAAGTGGGAAAGAATGGAGAATATTATGCTTCAGGTCAAAATGTCAGCTTTGCGTAGAGAAAGTAAACAGTTTTGAATGTTCTCACCAAGGGCTGCGTAGGAGCCATGTATGATTTTTTTGCAAAGTATGTACGACATCGTATGTATGAAATTTTTATCGTTAAAACTAGGAAGCTGACATGGTGTAGTAGTACCTGGTGGATTCACCAGAAAAATATGTATGTATGCTTGGATGGCATATGTTGCCATCCTTCGTTTAGAAGCACGTGTTGTTTAGTTCAGATTATATTTTTGCCACAAAATAGGCATACATCTGACATGTGAAAAGTGTCGCACCATAAAACGCATAGGAATGTAAAGTAACCTTGTCAACTGCTACTTTTTCCCCACCCTAACGCATCCATTAATGAGCATGACATGGCTGCTGTGTGAAAGAATAATCATTTTAACGAAATTTTGTGGTATAAGCATTTACTAACGCGTCAGCCAATAGCACTTTGCGGTATAAGGAAGCGTCATTGTGTTGTACACGTAGGTATAGATGAGCAATGTAAATATTTTATTATTTAGGTACTTCCATTCTGAGAACTAGCTAGTCTATTTAAGGCCTGTATCTTTTTGTACCTTATGGCATTCCACTTCTAATACTACTTGGTAGGAGATAATTCTAACACTTTGCTAGACGGTATACAAGCGGATTTAAAATCCTTTACATTTACACATTATGGTTCAGTTCCTTTGTATAATATGCTTTGAATAGAGCGCGGTGGTTGTAGATTATGACAGAAGCTTATACTCTTTATTTTCTCTATACATTACCGAATCTTAATTTAAGCTGAAAAGAGTCTTTTCCGCAGCCTCAGAGAAAATGAGGACTAGGAGCAGCATTAAGAATTAACTCATCAACTGTGCAAATACTTGACACGAGGGGGAAGTTAACCCTTTCCCTTTCTACAAATAACACCACTTCACCGAGGGAGCTTTCCTTATGGAGGTGTTATGAATAAATTATTTTTGATGTCGCTCGTGTCATGGAATCATATTATCTGGCAAGCTGGAAATATCATTAGGTACAAAAGGAAATATCTGCTTTCACCTTACACGTCTGGTGGGGCAAGAGAGATGCGTAGGCCGCCTATTTATTCGTCTCACGTAGGCAGCTGTAACCATGTATATCTAGCATACGCTTATTTGTCCTGAAATCACACGGTATAAAACACTATGTATCAAATGATCGTTTTCAGAGACTGAAATGTATACTCGATAATCGTGATTATGCAACGTTTGTAGGTAGCGTAGATAAACTGGTATAACCTGCCTTCTCTCAGCACAACTTTAGCAAAAGGCCGTGAAGTACGAAGCAAAAACTGGACTGTGAGCATGCTGGTCTTTTATCGCCGATTCAAAATGAACCAAGAGTGTAGAACAAGGCGAAAATAGCATCCGTGAGAAAATTCAGAGAAAATGTGCTGGTGAATATATAGTGAGATTTTGATGGAATGTAAACAGAAAACAAGATGGTTTCAAGATTTGGTTACGTCGAGCTTTTCGAAAACAATGAACATGCTTAGGCTATAAGTGCATTGATAACGTTTTTGATTCACCATAACCACGATCCCTACAATGTATTCAATTATGGAAAGCATGTACTTCCAGAACTACTTGTATGTTCATTCATCGATCACTTGGAAGTATTTCAGAGGAAATTGTTGAGAAATTAATGGCACTGGTGAAATACCTTTCCTGCTATTTATGCGTGAAAAAAATCATAAAAGTTGTAAAGCAACCAGACGCATCGGAAGCACACCTAATGAAGGGAGAAGCGCATGTGGAAATGGTACTTGGGCTTTGGGCTTTGGACAACTCTGATGCATACAACCACTCAAATAATGCTATACAAAGTCCTCACATATACCTTATGCGATGTGAAATTTCCTGTAAATGCACAAAAATGTCGGTACTCAGTATTCCAAACTGATTTCTCGTAATCGCTAAAACGAGCCAGGAAAGAATTCTAAGCTAGAATTTACAACGCATGTATGTTGATGAAATACTTACAACACCAAAAGGGAAAGGGATGGATGGATGAGGATCATCATGGAAAACTAAAAGGTTTGTCTATATAGGACATGCGATCTCATTTCTGGCTATTATCGCCTTCATCAAGGTTATTATTTTGATGACACACACACAGGTCGGAGGTACAAGAGATATGTTCCACTTTCATCTTTCTTTCCCTTCTGGTAGGAAGTGGCGGAGACCCTCCTCAGCGTAAATATCATCCTGTAATCATGATACTGCTAGCTACGGCCTCAGTCAGCAATCTTTCTACAATGAGAGGCAAGGTGACAAACAAACACGTAACTACTCTCTTGATCTTCTGCCTTTTTGTTTTCAGGTGCAATGTTTGCGGTTAGTGAGGATAAAAGTGAAAATCTTAGATGGTGATGATATGGTTTCAATGCTTAAGGGATGCCTAGATTGCTGACTAGTCTCAAATCAACGTATAGCAGTCTAGTGCTGTTTGCTGCTGACAAAACGTAAAGTCATCGTTGTTTTGCTGAAACTAGGTTTCCTATTATTATACAGTTGTTGCAGCTCATAATGACGTGGTGAAAGCAGAGCTAGCTGGGGAATAGAACGTGCAGTGGCAACTCAATGACCATTGATGCACACTAAATGGCCAAAGTATAGAAATTTCTACAAAGGTGTTTTGGTAGTGTGTGTAGACTTATGAAACGCATTTTCATCTAGCGAGACTCTCATCGTCGTATATTGCTAGTCCGTTAAGTCAAGGAACGATACTCCACTATCATTACCATCTCTGGATCGCATCAAAAATGACGATCATTTTCTCCGATAATCATCATTTTCCTTTTTTCGTATCATCAAATTACACATCCTGCTTCTGACAGCATACATGGCTATGATGAAAGCAATGAGATGGGAACGATCATAGTGTTTCCAGATGATTCCGCCCTTTGGAAAAACGAAAAGCACTTTGGGAAAGAAAAAAGGGATTCACTCAGTCGCATTTTATTTTTTAGTGTGCACTGAATAATAACACAATTGTTAGCCTTTCAGTTTGAATTTCATGATACTGTAATTTATCCCGCGATTGATAATCTGAGGAAAAATATTATTGGAGCGGCAGGATAGCAGTTTCTGAATTCAGTGCTCATCTTTGAAAAATAAGCCCAATCAAAATATTATAAACAATGATATAAGTATGATGGTACTTACGATTTAAAAAGATTTTGACAATTGCACTTGACAAGTGTAATATTTTTAAAAGTGCGCATACACAATTTCTTCCTTTTTAAAAAACGCTACGACTATTTGCATAGCGCATATAACTCAATACTCAAAACAATCTTATAAAACCCAGACATGTTCTAGTCAACAACCTACCCTCACGGGAAGTTTTAAATGTATCGTCAAATGACTTATCAAACCATAGCAAAATGGCTCTGTGGTATCCCCAAGGGTCCAGTTAATCCCTCATGTCAATAGTACTTGCGTAACAAGAGCAGTAAAAAATCAAGCAGCAAAATTTTTGTTGTTGCCAGCTCCACCAAAAACTGCAACATAAACTTTGGACTTGAGTTAGTTGGATAGAAGTAAACGCAACAAAACAAATGATACGGGCTTGGTGATAATAAATAAAGAAAATAGTGTTTTCCTTGGGCATCTCGTCATCCCTTGTTTATTTCCTGTCATTACAAATCTGGATATCACCAGTTTGTTGTAGTTTCAACACCATCTAAATTGCAGGGTGGTAGTAGCGACGCCGCAGTATCGTCAAAATACTGGCAACTTTGCTGCACTATTTATTTCTTCTCTGTTGGGGTATCTCCGGTACTCCCAGCTAACCCATAAACACAGGAAATCTTTCATAAACAGAGTAATCGGCTTTTCTTTTCTGCTCTATGTGCACATTGGGTGCATGATTGTTACACTGAATACCAAACACGAGATTTTTAACAAGTTTTAGCGTAAACCTTTATTTTCTTACCACCAGCAGCTGCTCTAGAACTTTATAATCAGTGGCAATGACAATATTTTGCTGCTGAAGACATAGCAAAATATAGAAAGCACTATGCTTCAACTAACAACTTTGAGAAAGGGAAAACAAAGAGATATTCATTGCAAAAAGTGCTGGTTTTATGATTTTTGTACAATGTCTTTGTACAATTTGCTTTTGCACAAGTCTAATAAAATTATAAAAGTAAATTCTTTATTCCACTTCCGTGCTAGAAATTAGTTTGTTAATGATGCTGGTAGCAATTAGAAATTTAGAGCTATTTCCATTTTCTATTATGCTAGTCTTTTTGGGATAGCTTTCCATGCTCCATTAAAATGCAGGGTTTGTTCGTTACTGTATACTATATTAGCTATATGGGTATGGTAGAAACAGTGAACGGTAATACCGATATACACGCTGAAAAAGTAGTGGCGTAACATGATTATAGCACTCGGTGAACATTTGGGGGAAACTGATATTTTCATAGTATTTGTAACTTCAGCATCTTACAAATTTTACGGAAAAAAGTACTGGTGTCTGATAGCATCCACATCCTCTCTACCGAGGCTAAGCTACACGGACAGTTTTACTGGTATCATAATATTCATTGTCAGACACCATATTTCTCGAATGGACGTACAAACACAAAAACAGCGTGTGTACGACTTGTTTGTTTCCTATTTACCATGAAATTTTGTGCAGCATCATAGTGTGGAAAAATCACATTATCGAGTAATGAACTGAGAGTATGGTGGGCATAAAAGTATTTCCGGCCCGATGACTACGTATGTTCCAATTGGTTGGAAAAGTAGTTACTGCCATTCATCCTTAAATGTATACCATTCGCGTATCTGCTGCACACAAGCTTTTTCGTTTTCGCATTGAATTGCTAAAATTAATTGCAAGCTGTAAAAACTAAGGAGCCCGATAAATTTACTAACGAAGTGATTCAGATCATGATTTTGTGAATGATAATATCTATTAAGTGGGATATAAAATGTCAGATTGATATTCCAAAAACCGTTATGATTCTCAATATCCATTCAAAGAATCATTTGGTGCAGATTTCAGTATACAACCAGATTAATTTCCATTTACTTCGCGATTTGCAAACTGCCTACATAATGGGATAGAGTTCCTCGAATTGTGGATGTAGTACACAGTCGGTTAAAATTAACTAAATAAAACCTTTTGTAAGCATCTATGTGAAATGTGTGTTGGAAACTGGACATCAACTATGAGCACATGCGAAAGATTGGTGGTCAAGTACAAAAGATACATGAGAAGGCTAGCTTGTTGTTTCACAATATTTTCTGTACTCGGTGTTGTAGATTATTAGTGTAAACCGATTACTGTCGAATAGTCATCTAAAACTAATTTAAGTATTAGTAGGCGTTTGTGGGCTTGCTATATTTCTATGAAACATTTTCCTACAGTTTTATGAACAAAATGATATGGTAATTGTTTTGCATAGAATTTCTCATTTACACATACGCTTCGATGATCCTGAAAGGATTTCTAATAAAACGGATAAACTTGTAAACCAGAGGGTTGGCATTAATCGCACAGATGTATATGCCATCTAATTTCAATGAGTTTTTGCTTTTAGTAAAAATCTCAGTATGAGTAGTAAAAAGAGTGTTTGAAAAGTTTGTTTGCTTTTATAAGACAACAGTGTCGCTAAATTGGAAATAAATTCCATTATACAGCGATAGCCAGGCGTGTAATTCATGAAAAATAAAATATATTATAGAATAAAAATAGAAATTAATCTGACAAGACTTCATTAACTGGAAGTGACACAGAGAAAATAGTAACTTTGTTATTGCACTACTACACATTACCAACCACAGAAACAGTTGTCAATTGTCAATAGTACAAGATTATACGAGACATGAATTTAAGCAATGATAGCGCAGCGATACTCACTATCCCGGTTCTAACTAAATGCACAATCATTTGCGTAGTTGTTGAAATCGTACATCTCTTTGCTCTGAACTCTTCATTCAACACTGCTACTTGATAACAGCTTTGCTTGCCACAATATTGTCTTAAAAGGAAAACAACGGCCTCGTGCCTCTTTCTGCATTTTGACGGATATATGACCTTTTGAGAATTTCCCCGACTAACAATAATAACAAGCAATAAGAAGATTCGTAGGATAGTAAGCTCATTATTAGACTTGCTCGACTCCCACATATTATTCCTTTTGACAGACACCCTCTCACAGGTTGGATACTACATAGCACTTCGTTCACTTAATAAGTGACGTGTGCCAGACGATGAATGCGAAAAGCTAATTCCAGCTGCTCATGCTTCCATAGAACTACTCGTTTTAATTATTATTCCTGATGTTTATTTAGACCTTATGACAGGCAATATGAAACTGCGCAAAGTTTGTCAGAATCCACTGGATTTAGATCACATGTCTCAACACAAAACTGACACTCGTACAGAATCAAGAATTAATTTACTACCTAGCATACATCATCGCTCTGCATTTCCATGAAATTTAATGATTTTACACTCCCACGAAACCGAAAACTACTTCAAAGGCCATCCTTGTTTCCGAAACAAGCGTGTTAATGCTTGGAGTATAATTTTTAGAAGAAAAAAATATTTATGGCTAATCGGCAAGATCATGTTTCCTGCGGCAGACTGAAAACATTTTTGTAAATCACGGACCAAGAGAAATGAAAATGGTGCTTACACCATAGTGTTGAAATATGTTTTTCTACATTTTCCATCTCGTCATTTACATCTGTTAAAATAATTTTGCATTCAACTTCTAAAAACGAAGTAGGTTTTTGTCGATCAATACTCCTAAATCTGTGTTATACATAAAACCCGGCATTTTTAGCTTTGCTTCTGGTGTAAAAACCATTTTGTGAAGAAGCGACTGGTCTTCATCTTTTCTGTCTGACTACGATGATGATGCTGATAGTCAAAGTCAAACAAGCTGCACAAATCACAACGTGCCTGTTGTTTGATACATATCCATAACATAACGCTCACAGACAGCAGCGACAGACAAACAGATATGATATAATAATAAAAAGGGCAGAAGAGGGAGAAAGGGAAAACGAAGGAGACGCGATTTCTGTTGCTACAAATTCCTTCGCACAGATTCTACTTCTGTTTAGTTGACAAAGAAACGATGAGTGTGCAGCTGTCGGGTTTGTGATATTTTCTCCACTCAACATTTTTATGTTGACTGACGTGCTGCTGAATTTGCTGCGGTGATGGTACGTATAATAGTATGAAATGGCCATTTCCATAATGGCAAAACCTACTGTATTTATTATATACAGAGGAAAGAGGGAGAAAACCGAGAAAATCTCGAAGAAACCAACCAGCACAAAAAGTAATACAAATACACGCATAATATTATTTAATGCCTGCTTCAGCAACATAAATAGATTTGGAGAACCATTCTCGACATTTTCCCCTTCTGCGGATTTATTCCCTATTGTTACAGCGGTTCTTTAGATCATGAAATGATAAGAAGGAAATAACATGCCAAACAGTTTCATTGTGACATTGAAAAACCACCAACAGGAAATATGCCACGTTGAATAATAGAAGATTATTCGTCCAAAAGGGGGATAGAAGATAGGGAGTTATTGAAAGGATAAAATTGGTATCATAAAAAACAAGCGTCCTTGTTCGCTGTTGGCGAAACGTGTATATTGCGCTGCTGCACTACTTTCTTTTGCTACAAGGCCTCACATGCTGTAAAGACACAGCAACAACAACTTCCCTCTTTGACGAAATATAATTTTTAAAGTGATAAACAGCGGAAATCATTTAAGTCAATTATGCTCGCAGTTGGCTCATCATTGATAATAATTGCAAGGAACATAGTGTTTTTCCGGATGGTTGCTCAACAAATTTTCCACGCTAATGGTGTAAACTGAGTCTACATATGTCACTTACCCTATTCTCTTATTTCTGTGAGTAAATATTTGTGCAAAGTGCTAAGATGACAACTAGGCAAACCTTTCTTGTCACTTCTGATGGTTAACATTAACAAGACAAGAAGCTAGAAATCAGAGAAAATTTTGAGCTAAAGCTATATAATGTACATATTGTTCATATTTTATTAGTAGAGTGTAATATACACAGATTACGCGAAAATGATAAAAGAATGAAGCTCGCATTCCTGTATTTAGTATATAGAAGACACGTAAAATACCATTAAAATGATCCTACAAGTTTTTTATGAGTATTACATTCCGATAAAAAATATTTCTGAAAAGAAGGATAAAGCAATCGAAAGGATTTCTTCATGAGATTGTTACGACAACTTGTAGTTGATTTCTTTGAAGTTTTTTTCTTTCTTGCTTGCAGGTTTTAGCAATTTTAATGTAATAATAATAAAAACAAGATTTTGCAAGATTCCCTACGATACCGTATGATTACTGCATTATGTGATCCTCTGTCAAAAGAAATCATGTATATGTATAAACGGGGTTTTTGGTGGTGTTTTGTAGTAGACAAGTATAATGTTCCACGAATTCAGTATTGCGTCGTTTTACGACTTAAATGTAAACAAAAGTAAGGGTTTCTTTTCGAAACAACTTTACTTTATGAATAATGCATGCACATAAGCATGCTTCATCTGTGTACTTGCATCACCATACGATATAAACTTCATCATTCCTTCCTCTGTTATATGACACAATAATCATAGTAATAACTTTACTCCCCCTTTTTCTTTTTTGCGCCTTGGTGTTGCATAACGACTTTCTATCTGTTGAGTAGTACGTTCCCATTATCATTTTTGCGAATTATGTTGGTTTTGCTCTGAAAGAAACCCCAAAGAATTTGTACCAAAATACTCACTTATCCAACTACAACTGCAAAAATATGATTTCTCTTTTTTATTATTTATTATTTTAGCGATTTCTAAAGACATGAATAAATTGCCGGATTGGTAGAAATAGCCAAATTCAAGCACTTGAAAGTTCAAATACGTAATGTTTCGACCTTCCTTGAAGACGTGTACTTCGGCCTTAGGAAAACTTTCCATGTTGCTTCATTTTTCTTAGCTTTTATCCAATATTTTATTCAAATGACTATCGTTATTCATCTTTCGCTTCTACTTTCACATTTTTATGCAATTCTGCTGTTCATTCAGAAGATTCTTCATTCAGCTATTTTATAGTACCATTCGTTGCTTTCATGTATGTGCCTGCAGTTCAGTTTTTGTATTCATTCCCAACATCCCAACTATAGCTAACTACAGTATTTTCTTGCCGTTATAAACTACAGTGTTTTTGTTTTTTACATACTATTGTTATCATACGTGCTTTTATTTCTTCATACTACACATTTAGTTTTGGTTTGTTTTCCAAAATTCCGTACTAAATAAAAATGTATGACAAAAATTCTGCCACTAGTTGTACTGTTGGCTCATTTGCAACATAGAAGCCAGGTTGCACAGTGACCAAGTAGTTTGTTTTTGTTTAGATGTGTACCCGGAAAAAGCTTAGGCTCCAAAGGCATTCATACAACAGAGCTAAACAAGATTTCAATAGTGCAGTAGTCAAGCTTGTCTTTACACATTTCAATTGGCAGCATTTATTTAAATTACACATTAGTAGCTCCATTTTGTTGTCGTCGAGACAAGTCATTAGTGGGTAGTAACAGGTGATATGTTTAAACGCAATAAACTACATGTACATAGGAATATAAGCATGGATCACGTAAGGGTACAGAGTGCAACAAAGTGCTGCTAATGCGAAAAGTTATGAGCTCTCAGAGAAATCAAATGAAGTGTTTATGACCAAGTAGTTATGTGGGCGAAAACAGTAAGAAATTTCGGAGAAACTACTCCTACTCGGAGTGTCTTAATCTTGTCCTATGCACAAGTGTAAGTGTATGGTAATGTAAACAGCGAGACTTTTGAAAAACGAAAGTAGTGTGTGAGCTACTTTATGAGTTTGTCGTTTACTTCCGTGTGGTCGTCCGTCCTAAGAAGTTAAAACCCTGGAGTCAGACATTAGCACCTCCCCTAGGCTGACGTTACAAAACAAAGTGAAATTTCAGGAAGGTCTGTGCGAGATATGTTTTAAGAGCTTTAGTCAGTTTGGCAATGGTGTAGGCGTGTACTCATAATATGATTTAAAACATCAAGCTTTGAAATCGATTGAAAGTGCGGATTTTTTATTAGTGATAAGTGTACGCTATTTCACTACTCTGGTTTCACCATCTTATTTTTTTTCTTTTATTTTGTTTTTGGTATGTTTATGTTTCCTAATGAAAGGGAAATGTAGCTTAAGCACTCAGTCCTAGGATAATATTATTATGATAATGCTTTTCGGGTTGCTACAACTGCTGTCATAAAGATTTTGTCTCTGTTGTTTTTATATACTAGCAATATGCTCTGAACGCATAAAATGGCAATTTGTACCACTATAAACAAAACACACTCAGGCACAAACATGAACTAGCACCAAGTCTTGCACAAGAGGTAATAATAATCTTTTCCTTTAAGCAAGTTGTCTCCACGGTGTAATTAGTGGGATTAACAGTGGTGGTGGTGCTACAAGTGATGATACTCCAATTCACGCACACGTAGCCCACAAAAACAAGCACTGGAAGAATAATAGCATGGAAAATCGGTCAGACACTCAAGCATCATTACTCTCAAATGAGAAGAAAATATATATTATGGGTTCAGATGTACAATGCAACTAAAAGTAAGTCTTTAAGGTGAATCGGATATTGCTGCTAACATTATGATTATTAAGTTCTTGCCGATAAACACAATATTATAGTAAAAGGCAACCCGGTTTTCACATAAGTTGTGTATTTGTGAACTTAGTGAAACTTGGTCTGGGAAAAAATCTCGTGAACAAAAGTCATGTCGTGAACCAAACTGTTGTACCGAAATTTAGTGCGCACTTTTTCATTTGATCATCGCTTGGTTGAAATCTTAAAGCGGAAATAGTTTTTGACTGTACAAACATGAAAGAACCTAGCAATTTATTTGCAACAACAGAAATGCAACTACAAACTACGCATTTAAAGACATACCTTTACCATTATGCCACGCCATCCACATGTAATTCTTAGATATAGAAAAAGAACAGAGGAAAGGTAGTTTGCACTTCTCAGGGCAATCCCCTCAACCTCCTCCTCCTTCTCAATATAATATATCTCCCCTATTCAAAACAGGATTCTGTTTGCTTAGAGTGTGCTGATAAAGCGGTGTTGATCCGTAAACAGAGTGTGTAACCACTGTTTCAGTTTTCTCAAAATAGAACTGTGAGTGAAAGTGGGGAACCTTGTTCTCCGATCCAATGAATGCATAATACAAATGTTGCAATAGCAGAAGGAAACATCATCAGAAGCGTACATAAGTACTGGTAGCATGCGTCCCTGAAGCTGAAAAATGCATAAACGACTAAGTGTTTTGAACTGTGGAAATAAAAAAGGAACTGACGAGTGAGAATTCTCATATTTTGTGGTTGTCTGCTCTGCTTTATAAGTATATAAAAATGTGGTTATCCCAAAGGGTAGACCAAACGCTAATGAAATAAGCCGTAAAATGAACATTAAAAAACGGTACAACAATATAGTTCCTATTTCCTAATCTTATCTTTCTTTTTCACAGCCCACTTGGCATTCTCCAAGGAGAAAAGAAGCTGAGTTTTTACTGGCAACTAACCTCAAAACAAATCATTAGATCTTCTGTATATCGTTTGTTTTTTGTTGTATTTACAGTAGCACATGAGAATGTCTAAGGAAACTCTTTAATTTTAATAGCCCGTTTTACACTCCCTTCCAACCATATAGAAAGACGTTTAATTGACAGGTATTATAAGAAACTCACATTATTCAACATGAGGTTTATAAGAACATGAAATCGAAATCAGAACGCAAGGGATTACGGAAATCCTCATCCTTTCAATACAGCAATGCGCTGTTGAAAGTATAAACTTGGCTATTCATTAAAGTTTAGGTGTTCAAACTTTTACCAACCACTGTATAAAAATCAGCGGATGGTTGTATTTCTATTCTATAGGATAATATGAAATCTAGGTCATACGTCGTTTCCTGGGCGCATCCGGATTTTACTGGCCTCATATTTACCTTTTACACCATCTCGTCATAAAAATCAAGCGTATGTGTAATTTCAGTGATGCATCTACCTCATTTTATCCATCTGCACAATACAACTTACAGCCAAATGAATACTCCAAACGCACGCATCGTCTGAGGTTTACCACACTACTTCATAGTTTTGCGGTAAGCGTCATAAGCGTTTCAATATATATAATGCATGCCAAGCAAAAAATTATTTACCCTGGTAAAATGTTGAATCATTCACTCACTACCGAATACGAGATGAATTTTTCATCGGGTATCCATTTTATGGCTAAAAATGGAATGTGTGTGGACACCAATTTAAATCATGCATCAGCAACCAATTCCGCTAAAATATTCTATATTTATGTTTGAGTATGTTCTACAATTGTAAATAACTTATGTATGTAATTTATAGGTAAGCTTAATTATGGGAAGCATACGTACATGTTGTCTATATCGAAGGTATTCTATTGGCAAATCTGGTAAGTTGTACTGATAGTCGATATCATCTGCAACCGTCCATACTCTTGACATATGCGGTTCGACCGTGTCCAACCGTCTCCTGATCCCTGTATCACCACCACTGCTGCTGCTGCTGGGTTTCTTGCGCCAACCCTTGCGAACAAATCTAAGCGCCGTTTTGGCGAATAATATAAAACACTAACACTACAACACTAAATCACCCACCACCTGCTGCAACACCACATTTAAAACTAATAGGTACATTTTAGCCAAAGGTTCGATGGTAGTCCAGTGCTATTACACACATTTTCATGCTGCTCTGCGGCTGTTACAGCGAAATCGGCCAAATTATGACTGTAGAATTGGGAGGCCATGTTTGCGCGTCACTGCACACGTAATAAAGTATTTGCCTGCTTTATGAAGACAGATCACCACCATCTGACAGTGCATTTTTCTACCAAGAGAACAGATAGAAAAGTTGCTATCAAACAAAAATGACGTATTTTCACTTTCTTTTCGTTTAGTATCTTCATTTTCATTGCTACATAGCAGTTACTACTGTTCTAATGTGTACAATGTACATGTTGTGCAGAGAGAATGTCTGAAATTGTGATTCACTGTCACTAGACATTTCATAGGCAATTACCTGAGAATCTTTCGGAAATGGCTGTAGTGCTATTAGTAGCAGCGTTTTAATGGCCGTTTTAGAGAAAGCACGAAGCTGTGAGATGCACTTTGGCTGGTTTTGGTATCTTCAGGGGCGACTTGATATAGGCACTGTGCAGCAAGCTTTTCTACCCCAAGAGTGAAAACAAGAAAGGAAATCGACCAGAGTATGTACTAAGGAGAAAGGACTGGAGTTACAGTCTAGCTGAAGCTAATACTCTTTGCGTTACTCCTCTCCACATACTGTCTGGCTTGCAAAACAGTCACCTTCTCTTGTCCCCTACTCCCAGTTAGCAATGCGACATGGTCCATTGTAATGCACCGAATTCATAATAATATTTTCCTTTCTTTACCCCATAGCATAAAATATTGCCTCAGGGTATAGGCATGTTAGTACAGCCTTATGAAAGGCTTTCTTTTGCAGAAGTAATTGGAGTCATCTATTTCATTCGAGAAAAGTGCTTGATTCACAACACCACTTTTTTTGTTGGTATATCCCTCGTCAGCCACCTTGATATTTTATGAGAATTCATAAATCTTTCATAACTCCCTTTTAAAAATATACGACCCTCTCAGGAGCAAAAGTATATAATCCCTTTGCCCTTTCGTACAGATCAAATGACGAATTCATCATGGTAGTAAAACGAGGAACGACACGGTGCTTGGGAAAAAGTAGGGGAAAGCTACCTCTTTTTACGACGAATATAGAAATGCTATGTAAGTTGTTATTCAGATTAGACAGACAAACGCTGTTCTTGTGCTAATGTGTGGATAAATTCTGTGGTGTTATTCCTTCTAAAATATGGTGTACCATCAACAGCATCGTGCAAGTAGAAAACAGGTTTGGATTTATAAAGTGATGATCAATGTGTATTCATGAGATTGACCTGGATGTGAAGGAGGAAGCATGACGCTACTAGTAGTCTGCTATAATACAGCACTGTTTCTACAATCCTTCATTGCTAAAAACAGGTTTCGTACTTATTCCAGCGAGCACTTGATCGCATATTTTGAAGGATGTAAATAATGGAAGCAAAACCAAATGTGCATTGAAAACTGTTTAGGTTATTTTTTGAAAAGATGTTTTCTTTTCACACTGAACTTTGACTTGGCTGGATTTTTTTTACTGTTTTCAATGAGCACGATCGAAAAAAGTTATTAAGTTTTGAATAAAGGAAAGCACTCCGTATCATTTATCATTTTGGCAAAATTTGAAAACTTTTTCATTCAGCTTTTTTAATACTGCTGAGTCATAGATTATTGTGGGGGACTTTCATTAAGTAGGATACCGTTTTTGGGAATATTGAAAACTTTTCATTTTACTAAAAGAGGGAAATGAGTTGATAGGTAGTAAAAAAAACTGTACTCTACTGTTTATTCTTGAAATAGAGTTTTTACATGATGCGTATTGTGCATGGTTACACACTTCACGCTCTGTACGTACTCTGTTTTTTTGTGTAGTGGACTTTATTCGAGGTCTTTTCATAAACTTTCCCCCGTGTGTTTGTATCAGTTTCTAAACTCTTTTGTATGCATCGCACAACCCCATATTAAAATGCACAAGTGTTTGCCTTGACACGTTTTCAGCGTCGTTGTAGATTTTGTTTCTGTGGTGATGATCGTGACTATGGCCATCCAGAAAGGTAATCTGGCTCCTGTTATCTTTCACACAAATGGAGGCTGCACTCGAGCCAAAGTAGTAAAATTTCTTACTGGTCTGTTCTCTGTTTAGTCTAGCGTAGTTGTCAAGCTAGCCAGTGCATTTCTTTCATGTACCACGGTTGTCTGGTCACCACTACAACCACCGTCACTGGTTTCAATAACGAAATTTTATAGAATGGAGTACGGGGACGATAAGCGGTATAAGGAGAAAGTGTAACAATGTGACTGTTTTGTTCATTAAGCACCGTCCTTGGGGAGAATACACACAACTCTGATGTTGATGTTGTTTTGAACAGAGCTTGGACGAAAGAGATAACAGTCGAGATACTGATTTTCTGGAGACTGGTTTCGTGTCACAAACTCTGGCTCTGAGATGACTATGAATACGCTCAAGACGGAAAAGGAAGTCGGTAAAGGCTTGGGGGAAACCAGGTATTATTTTTATTGTACTGGGATCTGGACACTGCCGTTGGGGTTTCCCTATTTCACAACAATATCTGGTAACCGGACAGGAATGCAAAACGTCATGAGTTTGTAGTCGCTGTGGAGGTGGTGGTGCTGCACTGGCCACAAGAATCTGTGAGCGTAACTTTGTTCTTTCCATTTCCACGCTCACTCAGACACAAGGAATTTTACACTGAATCCTGAGTAGCGGTGTGTGACACACATTTATTATATATGCTCGACCCACAAGCAGCACAGCATCCCTTGCTCAGACGAGAAAAACGTTGGAGAATTAGGTGCACAGGGAGGCCGCGCAAAAGAGCGACTCTGACTCTCTACTATGTGTGCTTGTAACAGGAGACTTGGAAAGAAAGTAGCAGAGTGGAGAAGTACAATTCGTGTCTTCAATCCCAGCAAGCAACAACGAAGACTAAGAAAGTTCAGTTGAACTGTGAATCAAAATCATGATCATCGCGTAAGAGAAAGAGGCAACAGAAGCAGCAGCATCGCCAGTAGCATGAACACCAACAACATCACCAACAGTTCACACAGCCTGCGAAAAAGCTGTCTTTTTGGTAGCTACGTAAACTGCTAGCAGTTTCTAGTTGTACGACCATGTAGCACATTTTTATCCAGGACTGAGAAAGATGAAGCGCTGCAAAAGGGTGACTGCAAACAAGTTAGTGGAGGAGGCAGCATCATCACCATCATCAGTTTAGGGTAAAGAGTAGCGGCAACACATATATGAGTACATGAACATGCTGGCATGCACGCATAAAGTGCACAGTTTTTCTCTCTCCGCTTTTTACTCCATTCCCAACATCCAAAACTACAATCATCATCAGTAAAGTAGCAACAGCAGAGCAGTATCATCACCACCACCACCAACCGTCCTTAGTATCATCCAACGACAAGAGCACTTTACTTTGGTTTTCTTTTGGCTTTGCAAGGCATAATCATACCTAGGTGGAATATTGCTGCTGCTGAATCTCTACTAGCGCCTGAAAAACGAGCAGTAGTAGCAGCATGATACGCGGCCAGGAAAAAAACGGGGAAAAGAAAGAAAAAGCTAGTCAGGCCAAAAGTATTATGCATGAAAGCTGACGCAAGCGTCTCGTTCGACTCTAACAGACATCTATCTAGAATCTAAAGGAGTACAAAGTAGTGGTAGTTGCTTCAGTGTTACTACTATTGCCACACATACCACCACCACTACCATTACCACTAGCACCACTACTCCTCCAACTTTCATTTTTCTGGAATTGAGAAAAACCCCTAAAAACTCCAAGAAAAGAGATGGAGAATGAGAGATGGGACGACTGGCTAGCATTTCCCTTTGCAATAGTCATGATCATGATATTCATACCGAAGAAAACAAAAGAAAAGATGCCGAAAATGCCAACATAACAGCTAAGTAACTGTAACTGTACCAGTCATTCGGAAACAGAGGGATGCTTCTTTTGCACGATAGTGTCTTTTCTCCTTCTCCAGAGTCCATGTACAAGCAAAAATGGTAATTGTAGTGGTAGATGTACTGACAGCGGTGGTGGTGGTGGCAACAAACGCGCTTCTTCTACGACTTCAACTTTCCCTACATCTATTATTACGACGTTGCCTATTTAATATTTGTTTCTTTCCAGAGCGACTCTTTTGTAGCATTTTCCCCTCGTCTTCCCCTTCCGTAACTTTCTTTGCTGAGTAAGTAACGTCACAACAAACTAACTATGTCGACAGGGTATGCAGATAGACAGACAGCAGTGCTTGTGCCATCTTTGCCACCGCCAACGCTGTTTTTACTACTATCCTTGCTGTCTCGCCCTCCCTGAACCAAAACGTTGCTCGCCACACATATCTGTAGAAACTCCAGCAAAAAAGTTTTATTTCTTTGTCAAAATGACACTCTGCGCTCACTTATGGCGAGAGAAAATGGATAACAAAACGCGAACTAGCTAGAAATAAAATGCTTTTTAGCTTGTTTTTCTCTGCAACAACTGCCAATAATAATTTCCCCTGATTCCATTCCGAGTTTTACTCATATTGATGCTCCAAGTTTGTATACCAAAACTACCTTTGTTTAAATGTGAGCAAGTTATATATAGGGCCAACAGCAATACAAGGAATTTTAGACAAGCCAGTTACTCCAAATTCGACAAAAAATGCAACAGTAGGGATTGTTGAAAAATATATTCGCTGTGTGTACCAACAAGCAATATTTATAATCAAAGCATTATTTATATTTCAGACAATTGTAAACATTTTTTGGCTCTCGAAATTCATTTATCCGAATGCGTACTAGAACAGGAAAAGAAAGTAGAGACAGGAAATGGGTACTTGTTTTGTGCTGGCTATGCTCACGAATCCATTTACTATTTGACCTATATAGCCTAAGACAAACTTGCACGCAAATCATGCATCATACTCTTTTAGTTCTTCAGTTGAGATATGCTTATCAACGAATAATTACTACTGTGTACACCAGGGCATTTCAAGACGAAAAGGGAAAGCTCGTGCTGGTATGGTCAAGTGCTGAATGGATAGTGATGATGATGCATCATTGCCATCTTCAATAAACGTCTTGCAATGTCTAGAGGACTGTTGCTTTTATAGGTATTTCCTGGCCAAGTTTCCCTCTGTTTTTGCCACCACTTTATTTTCCAAGCCCACTCTCATAGACAAGTGTTTCATAAAATGCATGACTGGATCACTGACCATAAATTACAATAACTGTTGTCATTGCCGTTGTTGTTATTGCTCTTTGGAAGCTTGCTAGATGTTGTTTAGCGTGGAGTAGTAGTTTCTTTCTTTTGGGTATGATGTCATGCGTCCAAGGCAGCATTCCACTGTATTCTCCTTACATGTCGCCTCCATGGATGCCATTACAATTCTGTACAAAGTAGTGCTCCAGGAATTAAACGAAACTCATTGGCGTGGAAAATACTAGCCGAAAAAGAAGAAGAAGAGAGCAAGACGATCATCATTTGTTTTCTTTTCAGAGATTTCTCTTCTTCTTCCTCGTCCTATTTATCATCATACCACTATATTTACACTAAAACCATGTCAACCCTTGCCTCGTCGTTATTACATATTATTCAATGTAACTTGCGTTTTATCTGTATACATATAACAAACCAGTATCATGTTTATTTATATGATGCCATGCCGCACCAACTAAGCGTGTGATTTTGTCTGTGCAATTTCAGAAAAAAAAGTAGCGTGACGACAATGATGACTGACTTGATGCTTCTTGAATAACAGCAAGTCATATTGGTGCCGTATTGCAAAAAGACGGAGAAAGGAAGGAGATGTGGAAAATGACACTCACAGGATTGAAATGATTTCTACCACCACCATATCTTTTCACAGTGTCATTGTCGTCATCAAGTGCTCAGCTGGAGTGCAGCGGTTGTACAACCGACTTGATGCCCTACTCGCACTTTAACATTATTTATGCATGTTGTAGTCGCTTTTATGTTTTTCTTGAATAAACAAGCAAAACCCGAGTGAATGAACGTAAACACTACCACAAACTTCATCATTCATCACGAATGTAAAACTTCATTAATGCAAGTATATTGGCACATGCTATATGTACTTGCTATATCGATTACATCAAATTCGTAAGACGATGTGTTATCATAACCATAAAACACTAAACTTTCGCTGGTAAGAAAAAAGTGGCACTCTTTTTTCGAACCAGAAGAAATAAAAAAATTGGGGTGATACAAGAATTGCCTGTGAAACTAAATCAAAATAGGCATTTTGCAATGTGTCTAGGCATTTAACAATATATAAGTCTATATTATAGGGCTATTTTCTTGTTTGTATAGTAACATGAGTTTTTGTTTCCTTTTTTCCCTTTTCCCTGCAAAGACATTATTATGGTGATGAGACTAGAGAAAAGCCTCTCGTCCTCTGGTAGAGAGAGTGGGAGGATGAAGAAAATGAACGAGAATGTGATATAAATGTAGTCAAAGTTTGTCAGTTTGTTTTTGCTGTTGTCACAGCTGGTGCTTCCTGCAGACATTTTTTCAGATATTTCCATGAAATTTGTAAAGGTATGTGAGTTGGGTTGTGTCCTGGAATGAGTATGGCTTTCTCCATCTTTATCTTTGCTCAACTGCTTGTGTAGCCTCGTTTCTGAAAAGCTTTCATCACCAATCAACACGAGCGTATAACATAGCACCAACTTTTGTAGTATCTAGTAGCATCTATGTCTGTGTCATCACGGCAGACTTTCCTGGAATGACTTTAGCCGAAAGGGTTGAGCTCGAGAATCGTTCCTATGTTTATTTTGTTTGCAGTGTCTTCACCAATGCATGTAGCGTCACATCGGCATGCACTATTTCCCGCAACGTATCGTATCAGGTATTTAGACTGAAGTTCATTAATGAATAATTACTCCTGCACGACTAAACAACGTTATAATTGCTGACTGTGCCGGATAATGTAATTGCCAGGAGTTTCTATGCAACACTAACAACATTGTAATTGCATGCTATACGAATACAAAGTGCATTTCTAGAATTGGTAGGTAAGTAAAGGATCGGAGATTTTTTCATAGTAATTAAATGAGAACCTACAAGTTATTTGGAATCGCTTAAGAAGTATAAAAGCATTTTTTTGGAAAGTGTGTAGGCTGCAGACTTTTAAACGTATTCCATACTCTCGTTTCCCCTTTTTATGTTTTTTGTAAAAGCTTACTTTTTTCAAAAATCAAAATTTCTTTGACAAATTGTTGTAACAATGCGTTGCCTTGAAAGCACGGCTGGGGTATTAATGTAACGCTGATTGAAAGATAAAAAACTTTAGCATCAAGTTTTAGCTCATTATTCTAGTTAGTAAAAATATAAGAAATGTTTCTCGTGGCACATACATCCAGCAAGGCATTCGATTGAGTAGGTTGAACAAGGAGAAAGTCGGTACATTATGCATTTAATGAGGACAAAACGTGACTACTCATAGTTTTCCTTGCAACTCCAAGAGCTCGGGACGAACATAGTTTTAAATGTATCACTACACTGAATTAGTATTGATTAAGATTTTCAAGTTACGAGGAATCGTTTTCTTCAACTTTCGCCTAAATGTCAAATGACAACTGGAGCATCAAACAAATTCATAATTTATCCACACGAGCATAGAATGTTTCAGGGGAAAATTGTGAAACTGGAGCGAAGGCAATATTTATACAATGTAACCATTTCAATTAGACGAAACTTTAATAGGGAGTAGAAAAATCAATACAAGATTTCATCATTACACATCTTACAGTATAAAACGTCATATTCCTGGAATAGCAACGCGAATATTTTGAAAAAAAATGTATGGGGACATAGTGATTGCGAAACAGACGTCTGTTGTAGGCATACTGTCTGCAATCGCATGTTTATGCTACTATACTTTATGTTGTAAGTTTTGATTCACTTTATATTATCGAAGAAAACATCTCTGGCTCAAACTAAATTGGCAAAGATTACTTCATATATTGATTTTTGCAAATTGGCAATCCGGATAACCAGAGAAAACAACACATCAGCTCTAACAGTTATTATCTGTGTGTACTAAACTGTCGATCAATTTGTAGCAGATTATATCTTTTCCAGATCAAAACAAAATACATGACCCATAAGCAAGGAATACTTTCCTCCTGATTTAAGCATCCATGTTAGTATAAAATGTCAAAATGACACAAAAATACAACCAAAGCTTAGTGTTAGCTACAGTTTAAATGTCATGCCAAGTAAAAGCTTTGCATTTTATGCCAAAAGAAAAAGCTTACCATAATCTGAGAAACTGCAAAACAAAACCAAAAATTGAACGTTTTCAATATAAAGCTAATGGAGTGCAAGCCTATATAGCTTGTTGGAGTTGAGATGTAGCCAACCATATTGAAAACAATGTATAAACAATGGATAGACGCTTCGATTGCTTGACATTTTTAATAATGTTCATCGTCTTGTTCGTAAAACCTTTTCATAACATGTTCACATATATGATTGTGCCGGTCTAATAGTATGCAAATACTGTGTCAAAACTTATACTCTTTCTTTCTCTACACACTCTACACAACTTAATAAAGTATTTAATTAAAGAGTTTTCACATAATAAGGACGCCTAACCAAGAGTTCCGAAGTGAAAGCTCTTCAGAGGCGACAGAGATACTCAAATTGTAATTCAATATTGCGACAAGCATAATATACTACACAGCGTTGTTCCATTAGTTGAACACACCAATTGAGCTCAAGACGTTAAAAATTATTTTGAATTTCATTATTTTAGATCGGTCTGTGTGTTGCCAAAGAAACTTCATCGACTAAACTTGTACAGTACTACAACATAGCCAATTTATTTACGTTCCTTCTAAAATTTCTTCCTATTACTAACCTAAAAACCGTACCGCAAATGTTATAGGAGCAGTAAAAAAAGAAAGATGTTTTTTGTGTGCATTGAGTAAATTGTACCACTTTCCCGTTTTAAAATAATGTGGTTAAATCACACTTGTCGTAAATGTTCCCTACCAAGTAATGAAACAGACTGCCACTTTGTATATTTGCAAGAATATTATGTTATACGCACAATAAAAATATATCTCGCTGTTCTAGACCAGGTTTCTAAGGCAACCTTTTTTGTTTTTCTCTCTATCTTTTCCAAGAAAAGCTTAAAGGCAGAAGCTGTTGTAAAAATCAAATGGGAGGATAATAAAATTATGTAGACACTTTTGCCAGTATAGTAGTGGTGGAGGAGAAACTGGCTTAGACAATGGCCACCACGGCTGAGTGTCCATAGGCCTGTCCCTCAGTATACCTACATTACACAACAGCCATAATAGAAAATGGCAAGTGTAACCTCGTTTATTTTATTTTATAAAACGGTTTTTCTCCCTCCGCTACCACTTTTCTAGTTAAAATGCTCTGCATGCACACAGATTGTGTGTGTGAAGCTATCCGTTTCAAATATATATAGCAACATTGTTCCAGCTTTGTAACTTTGTGAAAGAAAGAAGGGAGCAGTGGGATAGGGCTACTAGTAGAATTAGGATCATCATTTCACCATGATAAAAATGTTTGAACATGTGCCTATATGTAGCCCTATAAGTGGATATATATAATATGTACAGACACACTTTGCCAGCTTATCTTGTTCATTTCTTTTTGGTGGTTGAATAGAGAGAAAAAACGTGGTGAAATGATAGAAATCTGCTGTTGGATGGAACAACAACAAAACTTGCTGAAGTAGTACATGAGAAAAAAGGGAATATGGATATAAATACGATGCTTCGAAATAGACGAAAACCTAAGAGCTACGCTGGACCACTTTTTGTGTGCCGCCTTTCCATGATATGGCGCTACTACTGCTCTACCACTTTGTTGAAAAATGCTTCTGGTATCGTTTTTTGTCCATTCACGTTTATGGGGATGATGGTAGAACGGCTCCATCTTTTTCTCGTGACAATAACAGGATTCTCTGTCTCCTAAATTTGATTACGACGAAGATGGAATTAAAACCCTTTGATGTTGATGCCTACATCCTGTATTGCATTTACTTTGACGGAGATGACGGGTTGACTTTTTCGTTAGTTTCATCCAACCGGCTAAATTCATTCACGAGAGAGAAAGCGAAAGGAGCTCTGATGTTGACAATGGCAGCAAGCAACTCAAATGCTGCCAGCCAATTACATGCATACATGCCAGGGCGGATAGAGATGATGATCCATCTGAAGATTATCCTTTGTAACCTAGTAACACGAGGAGAGTGCCTGCTCTGTATACACCTACTCAAGACGGAGCACAAGGATTCCAAATAGTTTTTTAGAAGGTTATTGCGATTAAATGATAATTGATATAGTAAAACTACTAGACTTTGTCTTTTTTTATTTTGGTTGTTAATGCATGCCCATAAAATATTTTATAATAAGCAAATTCATGAAAAAGTATATTTTTTCTCTCGGATGAATCGTAGTTGAAAAGAAAGTGCTTCTTTGCTTTAAATGGACTCTATTTGCTTAGTTTTTAATTATAGAGTCTTAAACGTCACGGGACCGAAAGTGGAGTTCTTTTACTGCTGCAGTTTTTCTACTGCATATAGAAGAGTTTGCTCGTTTGCAAACATGTTCTTAGAATGCTAATTCTGATCACTCTCTCTTTTCTGATGCATTAATAAGATTGGGTAGGACCAGGTCTATGAATTTATTGTGCTGACTTTCCCTTCTCTCTTTACAAAAAGGATAATCCAAAGTGAACAAAGCCTTGGAAGGTATAAAGGCAGCTGGCATGAATGATTTTTTGCCTAGAACGCGCCATAAACTTTCTTTTTTTTTAAATTCGCAAGAAACTAAAAGAAAGAAGCATAGCATCTATCCCCGCCAGAGAGAAAGGAGAACGGCAGAGAGTCTTAAGACAAAAAATTGGGCTCGTCACAGGTAATTTATGATATTTTCCAAAGAGGAAGAAGGAATGTGGTGGGATCTCATGCGCGAAGCTATTTTTCACTCTCTTATGTCAGTCAGCACCTCCACACCCGCAAAAGAAAGGAGCCGCGTAACGAGAAATGTTGCATGTCCCATATACAAAACCAGTAAAGAAAAAAACATTAAGCGTTTTTGGTACGTCTATGTATTTTATTTCAAAATTCATTTCATCCTGTGTAAAGTGTTATTCTTCTTGAAATCTGAAGAAGCCAGTAGTTGGATTGTAGTCTATTTTATTGCATGAAATTGCTCTTGCCTTTCTCCTGTTTCCCATTTCAAACTACATAATACATTTAGGTTGTGGCCAAAGAAATAGAATATATTTCGGTTGTTCTTGTCTTCTGATAAAATACAATGAACTAGTAGTAGTGAAAAATTATGAATATGAACCATGGGGTAACTTAACAATGGAAATGGCTACTAAAATGGCTTATAAAATATCCCCGTATTCATTCATCCTTGTCATTCTGCTCATCCGAGAAACCATAGTCAAGGAGGCAGACATTTGCAATAACAAGCTTGCCTGCTGTTTACTCTGCGGTTGGTATAGCCAACAGCGGCGCCATCCGTGTGAAAAGCGGGAAAAAGAAAACGTAACTTTCTGCTGACTCTCTCCAGAAAAAGAGCTGGAGTGAAAGTTGGGATTTCTCTTTAAATGTTGAATGAAAGAGGTCGCACGAATCTCTCGTAGAGTCAGAAAGCTTGTTGCAACTTTCCTCGGAAAATTTTGGAGAGTCCACGTAGCCCCGTTAGCTTTCAACGAACTGGATGTGAATACAGCAGAGGCCAAAAGCGTTAGTAGGTAGTTTTTTACTTTTCACGGAAAATGCTTCAAGCTTTTGTATGGCATTGGCCGTTGTGTCTTGTTTGAGAATGCAAAAAATCTTTTCGCAGATGCAAAATGCTGCACATGAACATTATAAATTTACAATACATTTGTAAAAGCTAGTGATGTTTGTATTGAAAACTATAGTATCGGCAATAATAGACATCTTTGGTGTGGGAAACTGTTTCTCAAAGTAATTGCTGCGTATTTCAGGAACAACAAAAGTGAGGCAAAGAAATTATTAACAGCAATGGAAGCTCTATTTCTTTTGTGTTCAGAAAGCATACTTAGACTGTGGTTCGAAACATGCTGTTATGCTCGTATTCTAGCAATTTTTAGATACATAAAAAGGTATATAAACAAGAAGATGTATTTCACGCATTCAAAGTACTTCACTTCGCACTTACCAGGGAATTGCGTTCTTTGAGTTTATTCGCAGCATTACTTCCACGAAACTGACCATAAAATGTAACGAATAATGAGTATTTTTTTGTGGCCAAGCATTTCTGTTACTAGCAATTTGCACATTATACTATCTCCAGAGAGAGATTGCATATTTTATGTTATTGCCCAATGTATCTCTTGAAGATTGAAAGTTTACAGTGCTTTGCTCACTCAAGTTGAAAAACAACAAATGCCAATAGTTTTCAATGGAATAAATCTACGACGTGAATAAATTACCGTTCTCTGGAAAACCTTAAGAACAATTTGGATGTATGCAATTCGATCTGTGTTGTTTGATTTAATTCAGAAACAAAAATTCGCATTTTACATTAATAATTATTAAGACCTCATTATTCAGAAAACATATATCTGCTAAAAACTGGTTATTTATCACCCTAATTATTGCCAGTATACTAGTATAACATTAAGTTGCATGATTGCTGTAGTTCTGTATCACTTTTCACTCTTTGATCCTCCTTTTCAGAATCCTATTTCTACGCCATTTTGCATTCTGCTTGTGTAAGGTATTATTGAATCGAATGTCATATATATTTTTCCTTCTCATAATTCCATCACGGATATGCACCCAAGAAAGAAATCAATTTTCCAATGAATAAATAAACAAAGTTGGCTATATCCAAGGCGCTAGAAGCGTACAAATATTTGAAATGGTCCACATTCTGAATTTGAAAGCAATAACATTAGTCTCTCTACAAGTATTTTACTGCTTCAATCTTTTATTTATCCAGCATGTCGTTTTTATTCCTTTCCCTATTCCTATTCAACACGACGAAATGCAAGGTCTCTCTTTCTGTCTCTCTTGCTGGTTTGTCTGTAGTAGCGCACATTGCTCTCTTGAATTGCAAACACTGCGTGACTACAACCAAAAGTGTACATATTAATGAATGAGTAAGAGGAGATACACCATTTCCCTCTTTTTCCAACTCTGCAATTCTATTCTCCTATCAACTCAATAAAATCTACAAACAATAATGCTGGAGCTCAGCTCAATGCCGAGCTCACACACACAAAAGGAGAAAAGAGAAAAAGAAAGCAAGAAAACGTGAAAAGGACTTGCCGGTTTGAGTGTTACTGGAAGATATCTGTATCTTGTCCGTTGACGGTTTCTGTTGAAATTACTTGACATTTTCCCCTCTTGCTTTGTCTCGCTCCTCCACTGTCTCTCTTGAAAATGGTCGTGAAAGCAGGCAGGCGGACAGAAGAAGACGACGACGAAGAGGAAAAAGGCAAAAAGCAGTCTGTCAGTTGTCCACCAAGTAGTATTTATATGTTTGGTTGTTGTAGAGAGTAATCAAGTTTTCCTTTCTAATTTATTTCTTAGATTATATACAAGTCTCTCCCCGTTCCAACCCCTTCCCTTTAACACGTTTTCCCTCTCCCTTCTCTACAGTCACATTATGCAGAAATAAGTGGAGTGGTAATGGATTCCACTTGAAATAAATAGTCGAGTGTGGCAATGGTAGCCGTCGTATTGGTGATAGTGTGGATGATAGCCGCCAAATAGGCAACTCTGTACTGGATATCGGTGTATTTGGGAGATATACACTGAAAGTTTGTTTTTAAGGAAAATTCTCTTTACTTCTCACGTAGGCCACTGTCTATGACCATCGAATTGTGTCGTTGAACTTTTATTTGTGCTCTTCGCCATCACCACTACCATTGCTCTCTTTGTCGTCGCTGTTGTCTCCGTTGTCCACAAAAAACTCATTTCGTATCCTCCGGAACAACGGCGGATTGTAGTATGGTTATTAGGAAAAGTCGCAGAACAAAACCATGTTGCAAATACTTGTGAAGGTGAACTGTAGCGATGAAGTAGATACAAGCATAGAATTGAACTTGTTTCAGAGTGACGAGCACTTTCATTTTCTTTAGCGTTCATTATTATTATCTTTCCCTTCTACTTTTTTTTATTCGGGAAGGGGCTGTAGACAAATGAACCGGTTGTTGTTTGTGTAGCATCGCTTAAAGTGTCGACTATATTAAAAAGACCCAACTTTTTGGGCAGCTTAATAACAACTTGTGAGTAACGTCTGGCCTGCCTTTGTTTCCCATTTTATTTGCCTGAATAAATGCTCCCATTCCAGAAGGAGACAGTGGGAACAGCCAGTTCAATAATCAACTAAAACAACGAACCTTAAAGTATAACTTTCTTTTTCCCATACTACCGATGCAACGTTAGCACACAAAAGTGCGTTTTTTGTTAGTTTACAAATATTTCAGTAGCAATAGCAGATACGAAACGACTGTTCATAGTAAAAACAAAAAACTAAAGTTTCGCATAAAGTACTCATTTCATTGTCACTTTTACTTGCTGCCCTCCCACGGTACTCTTACTGTCAGCAGACCGAGCAGCTTTATGCCATCCAGCCACTATGTACATATAATATAACGTAGCAAGTACTATATAGTACTATTATCAATTGTGTATTTAGTAGTTTCGTGCTTCTTACGATTTTTGTAACTCTCTTGTAGTTAGGAAAACGGAAATTGTCTTTTGGCTTTTTTATGTGGTATATAATAACATGACACTGTTGATAATAAAAATGTATATTGCATGTTCCAGATAAATGTGATGATAGCAGGGATGATGTGATATTTCCTTGTATGGATTGCAGCTAATTACATAATCCGCTTAAAGTTTACAGGGGAAAACTTTCACTACGACCATACAGCAGTTGAAGACCTGACGGCCAATCTAATACAACCAAGTGAGGAAACGCGAGAGATTGCTTGTACGGGTACATCATTCCTTTTACTTTTTCAGCGCATTAGTTTTGGTAACAAACCGAAAATGTTGTGCACAGTTGTTTAGAGATAAGGGGCAAATCTTGCAGACAGAGCAACTAACTAGTATACAAAAAGCTGCATCTAGAATGCATGACCATGATCGTTTTTTGTGAATGTCAGCAACTTTTTTTCGCAAGTACTTTTTCATTACCACAACAACTTTACAGGAATGGATTATGATAGGATAGGAACATGGAATGGGCAAGGGAGTTTAAGTACCGGAAGACAAGGTACTGATATTTCAGTGGGGCTAAAATGTCTAGAAAGCCCGACTCTACTTATAAAATTCCCCGAATTTGAAACAAACTTTGTTGGCTGTGCATGGAATCTGTTTTAGCAACCGTAATCCAGAACTAGTGAAATATGAAGTGTTCTGCAACAACATTTTTACAATTTATGAATAATGAATGCTGCACCTAATACCTAATCACAAACTTCAGTATGATCATAAATAAAAAATAATGCATAAATACAGAAATTCAATACTTTTGGGCTTGTGTCTTCTTGTCCCGGCACATTTCCAATTTTATGTGAAATGTTCAGAAGTTTGTTCAGTACTACCTGGTAATAATAATGCAATCGTATTTTTGTGCGTGAAGGAGAGTATCTAGCTATCCGCTCAATACCTGTACTGAATATATAAATAGACTCAAAGAAAAAATCAACTTTTGTGCTCACCGGAAATATTTCCTGCACGTATTGACAAGTAAGCAAGAACAACAGACCCAATTATTTATTCGTATTGTGAGGTATTGTGTGGCAACAAATAAGTAATTGCGCAAATTATAAGCATTATTTCCCTTATATGAGGGTCTTCGATTTTTTGCAAGTGGGTTTTTGCAAAAAAATATTTTGTGTGTAGCGGTAACATAGTTTATAATGCTGGGAAAGGCGTTTCCCTACTTTTCTACCGACTACAAAGGTGTTGCCATTGTGGTGAAAAGAAGCATTTTAAGGTTTCCAATGCATGACTACTCCCATTCTCATTGCACAAAAAACAAAAGAACTCGTTCGTTGTTCTCTTAGTTTTCCATTAATTTATCGTAAGCTTTGTGTAAGACTACTTGCCTACATACATTCTCTCATCACTAGTTGTTTTGCATAACTTTAGCTGCCCTCCTACACATACATGGTACAGTATTAAAGGGGAAGAAAGTTACCATATCATGGCGGAATACTTATTTATGTCTCTTAGTATTTTTTCAGTCCTTTCCAACTCGTTCAATGGGAAGAGGTATGTAGTTAATTCACCCAAAATAGGATGTCAAACGACTAAGCCTCACTCATCCAACTTTAATAATGCATCATACACACAAACACATGCGAGCAAACGGGTATAACCAGACAGAGAGAGTGGTAAAAGTTGTGCTTCTGGAAGGAGCGCTTAGTTGGTTGGTTTGATAAAAATGCCTCTCTCTTCCAATAAATTACACTGGTATCGGGGAAAGTATTGTCGTTATATTAGATATGCGTGGGTAAGTGTGTGGTTGGTTATGCCCCTATAGTCATCATACAAAGAGCACGTTATTTCGTCGTATGGAAAGTGAATTACACTAAGCCTCTTTTGGTATTTCTTCCTAACTGTCTGTCGAACTCTTTCGGTTTTGGTTTCATGCTCATTTTCTAATGCATTGTCTTATTTTCTTGCAGAAGAAATGATACCAAGAACTCAGACCGGTATCAAGTCATACCAATGCCCGTATGCAACGAAAATATGCAAGCTTCTAAGCCCCATAATGGTGAAAAAATTATGCATATAAAATACGCTCATACATAAATAAATCATGTAATGTTGATAGGAAAAATGTAAGTGGATGTTTTCGGGTGACTTGGGAGTAAAGGAGTACGCGGACAACAAAGATGTGCGGAATAAAGACGGAAATGTTTCAGTGTGACAAGACATGGAAAAACAAGAGTGAAAGTCAAAAAATGAATGGCTCTTGGTGGAAAAAAGGTAAATCAAAAAGGAATGTACAGGTAATCAGAACCATATTTGATACGAGACATGACTGCAAGATTTCAAGTGAGCACCAGTTTTGTAACTGACACAACCAAGACCCACACACAAACGCCTACTATATACACCATGTAATCAATCGCAACATGTGAAAGCAACCGACTTACAACACAACATTGACAAGACCATTGAACCGTGATACTATTTTTGTAACCCACCTTATGCTGCAAATGGGCCTCAATCATTTAAGGTACATGTCTTTGAATCAATTTGGTTGCTGGGAAGAAAAATATTTCTTATCATACCATTATGAAATTGGATTGCCGTCTCAGAAATGCTGGAGAGCATCATGTAACTCTCATCATGTAAATAACTCGTAGGAAAAAACGTAATAATTAAATGGTTTTTCAGTATTATTAATATTATGTAGTAATTTGCTTGCCCAAAATATTAACGGGCTGTCATCACGTAACACAAAAAATAAAGTGCTATGTAATATGTTGGCTAGCATCTGTGTTTTCTTTATGTCAGCATTTCTCGCCGGACCACCAAATTAATATGACTAAAACCTGCACTGAATACATGATAGCATCCAAAAAACCACAACATTCTAAAAAAATATCGTGGTACTATCTGTGTAAATGTGCGAGATATTATGACCAGTCCAATCATACGAATTCGCATTAACCCCAGCTTTAGTTAATTTCCCAAAGGTATGATTTTCCGCCCGGCAGTCATGTATGATTCACAAAAACTCCAAGCAGATCCCTTGATGATAGATTATTGGAGCGGAAGATAGAGCTACTTTAGAAAGCAAGTACTGAATTATAAAGTACTGCGGACAAGTACTTAGGCGCATAATTCAAATACAATTTAACACAAGCAGACAATGAAAACGAGTTTAGATATACAAAATTGTATATGATCTCTCTCGTAAAGCGTGTTTTGGAATGTTGTACTAACAGGAAACCAAAGTAGTCACGTAAATATTTGATGGCAGGACACTGTGCTGGTGTGGAATGGCCTATGGCAATTTTCCTTGATGGCATTGTAGGTTTCCAAGGTATGTTGAATACGAAAGGAAAACAGAAAGCATTTGGGACCAGCAGCAGGAAGCATTTATTAACAATGCTCCCGAGGAATAATATCTCTGACCTAGGAGCATTGAGGTTAGAATTACATTTACTAATTCGAAACTAAAAAAGCATATTCATTACAAGCAGGTATGTAATTAAAACATATTAGTAAATGAGTAGGTCAACCTTGTAATTAACCCATAATTTTAAGAGTACTTCAACTTTTTCCAGTACTTTTTTTGTCAACGTTTTAATTACTAAGTACTTTTACAAGTGAAAACGATGTAATTTGCTTTGGTGACCTAATTAAATAAATATTATGCATTATTTCATTTTGAAAGAAATGCAAGCATTTTATGCATTTACTGGGAAAGGATCAGGAAAGAAACGTGAAATTGAAAGGTGGTTTATGCAATGAAAATATTTTTCAAAAGCTCCGACATTACATACTTACAAAAAGAGTCACATACAAAAAGGTTTTTAAATGTTGTCGAACATACGACTTTGGTCTTCTTGAACAAAATGGAGCATTTATATTTTGTGCCATGAGCCATAGTATTAGCATTCCAAGTAAGGCATTTTTTATAATAGCACTTTACTGACATGATCTTGTTAATTCAATAACTTATGGCATTTGTGAGCCGTCCTTTTTATTATAGATGAACTTGAGAAATCAATTCATCTAAAGCAATTCTTCACTAATGCTCACTCGTCACGGCATAGGCATTGACAACTATAGGCTAGGATACCTAATAAGTGATAAGTAAACAAGATTTAGGCAAACATAGCTAATTGCTACACTGTTAGCACTGCACCACTTGAATAGCTTGAACAGTATACCTAGTACCGGTAGGGAATATAGTTACAGTAGACGCCTCACAGAGAAAGCATGTTTACATGTTTACCTTTCCCGAGTTTCTTACGCCTTTAGAGTTATTTATAAACTTGGTATGACACTTACGGGGTTACCTAAATACAACAAGCCTGTGGTTTTTTTCTGATAGGGAAAACATTGTGCGGTTTCTATTTTTCAGTGGCATTTTTTATGTGAGCGGAGAAGCATAAAATATTGCATACCCTCCGATATTTTAAGTGGCCCTTTCCAGAGCTCGTTCTCAACTTCGTCATCAATCATACTCTCTCTCAAAACTGACATGCTAAAGATGGATCCCTGAACCAGGACGAGACAATGAGTTATTATATGCAGGATGGAAAGTCTAGTACATGCTATCTATCTGCGGGTAGACTAATGGTAGCAAGGAGGTCTTCCCCTCCCGATTCAATTACTACTTGAACATCATAATTTCATGAACACTTAAAACAACATGTCATAAACAAGTGAACATTGACATCGTAAATTGAGTGACTACTAGTATAGTGGTGGTGGTGCTCTGAGGACAAAGCAATAACGCAGAACTTGATTAAAATAGCACTCATGTTATGTAACCTATAAGTGTGTTTTTGCATGCATGTGACTGGCATATTTTTTTCCTTGTGCCTTCTATCTTCTTCATTATTACTGAGAACAAGTTTGTCCTATTTATGAGCCCGAGTTTGTGGCTAGGTTTCACAATGATCGTTAAATGCTCCCTATACAACATACCTAAAACGTATAAATATGCAGTGTTAGTATATAGAGCTTAAAAACTAGAGCTGTTGTGCTACTGCTGGAACATAAAATAAAGTGGTAAACTGTTACTACTGCCATGACGATGTATTTCATAATTTTAGTTGTGAAATATTGTGATAAACTTGGCTCATTTTATGACCTGTAGTTTTCTTGACTCGTACAACTGTGTCGTGACAAACATTACAGGGTATATAGTTTACCTCATTTACTGACTACGCGGCACCAAGACACGCGTGACGCGGAATGGAGTTACAAAGAAGACAAAAGATTTGCTAATCTTTGCTTTGTGTTTCATATTTGATGGGATGTTCCCTTTGTTCCTTTTCCGTCGACTCAAGAGGAATAGCAAATGTTTGCAAAGACGGATCTACGGAAACGAAAGATGCAGTGAATGATCAAACAAAAAGCAGAGTTACACATTTAGCAAACATGTGCTTTTACGCTTTGATGTATATACGTTGCTGCGGGGTTTCCAATAGGGAAAAATAACGCAACATTTCCTAAGGCTTCAGAAATACATTCCACTTTGCCCATGAATGGTATATGCCAATACATTATGCGACAAAATTGTTTCCCAGCAAAATCTGCCAAACATATATAGAACAGCATAACTTTTCCTACGAGTAACTTTCACTTAAATTTTAATGTACATAAAATACGGAACAAAATCTACGCAAAGTATAAAAAGTTTTAATTTTATGGTCCCTTGACTATGGTGTCACTACTACCCGTGGTGGTGTGACCGTTGGTTGCCGCTAGCCCCATTTGGTCTTCAATTTATCCGTCTAAGGAAAACTCTTCTAGCTTTTGTAAGCCTCCTCACAGCACATAGCCATAAGTTTACCAGAAATAATAAAGTATCTGAGAAAATAACTTTTGTATGCAATCGACCATCAACAATTTCACGTAGGTAGGTTAGTTCTCCTCGACACAAAGTTTTGAGCGTGATAAGAGTATGATGACTTTTCTGGTAAACTGCGTAGGACGATGTATGTATAGCCTGAACAGATTTTTTTTTATTATCACAAGGAATGATGAGTTTTCGGATAAGAAAGTCAAAACTGACTTTACAAAAGTGAAAGTAAATTCCACTAGTCAGTGACAACTCAAGCATTTTTGTAAATCAAACAAATTCTTATTTTAATTTCAAGCCAGTTTCATTTTGGCAATAATGTTTATTTATACTACTTGCCTTGTGATATTTCTTGACCAACGATATTTCAAGGAAAATCTATTTACTATCTCTTGACAACTCTCAAGAATAAATGATGATGCTCACATACAATGTACAACGGGACAATAAAATGGTTGAAATATCTGGGCATGAGGAATTCTGGACCTTATTTTCAGCATGAATGATAAATTATGTGGTACAATTTTGTGGTAAAGTTGTGGTGAGTATGATTTGCAGTCATGTCCAACGTGTTTTTATTATTGAACTAGTTCACCATGATAAATATTTTTCATGACCGGGGGTGATTTTTCAACGTTCCTATCCTTTTCTACATCACTTACTCATGTGTTCGTTGTTCGCACTAGGCGATACGTATACGTCTGCATACTTTCAACCTTGGAATGCAATTCCTAATAATAATGTGGGTCAAGCTACAGTGACACCAGCTCACCACGCTTCACCAACTTAGAATACTGTGTTTCAAGTCAACTAACAGCTGGACATCACACGGTATGTCGCTATGCTAGAAATATGGGAAGTGAAAGGAAAGAGAACAGGCTAATAATGTAAGTGTTTACCGAAATGTTATTACTTTATATAAAACATTGCTTTGGTTCAGGAGTGATATTTTTCAGACGAATCAGACAAGAAAACGACCAAGGGTACCGCCGGGATGTACAGACTACAGCTACGGCCGCGGAATGTAAAGTAGGGAAATCAGCTATAAATTGGGAAAGGTGTGACGATGCTCTACATGCTTGCTCAGCAAAAGATGAAACATATTCAATGGGAAGTTGCAAGGCGAGCTAGGGAAAACACTGTTATTCTGTTTAGTAGCCAACGGATGCTTCCATCGTAATTGACTTTCGTGGGCTGACTTTCTTTGTCAATTTATTCAATAGTGCTCAATTCTTTCACCGCTACATGTGCTACTCTCTCTCGTTTTGTCTTCAGTCTACCCGTTACCAATGCTACTGCATTTTTAAAACAAAAAGGGCAAATCGGCGGCAGCAAGCCGACACGGGTGCAGTTTTCGGTTTTGTGTTCGTAGTAAATTGTTACCAAACCGCAAATATGTGGCTCTGGTCTGCAGGAGAAACAGACAGAACACAACATCTGAGTGGTGTCCCAATGCGCATATTAAAACGTGTTACCTCTTGGATTGAATTAGATTGGCCGCAGTTAATACAACACATAATTTTGACAAAGTTTCAATATTAAAAACTTTGGTAAAATCACCATTACCCACTTTGTACGTGATGTAGTAAAAGAAATTACAAAACTTTTTCATTTGCAGTGCACCACCCTGTCCTATGATACATGAGTTTCATTAAATGCTTAGTGTTTTTACGACTTTGCAGAAGCACTTCCCTGCGTTGACTGCGTCACCGATTCCTCATCGCCAGGAGTTCATTGAATCTTAAATCCATTAAGTGATCACGTTCTTTAAATTGGCAAGTGTCAAAAACCCGATTACAATTAAAAAAGGCAATCGCGTCTCACATTTTGTTCTTTCTTGTCCCAAACTACTTTGTATACCTATCTATATAATAGCATTATCAAGTAGGTTTTCACGTGTAATATAGCTTTCAGAAGGAAAACTTTCTCATGGCACTATTCCTTTCCTTTGTGTGCGGCATCGTCAGTGAGTAGTAAACTCATCACTGTCCCCCATTGCATCGACAGGATTACTTTTTTCCCTTCAGTCTCCTCTTCCGCGTTTCTTTTTCTGGATTGTATGATGGAGCATGTATCTCACAGGATAAAACAAAAAAACTCTCAGCGAATGATCCTACTTCTTCACTTTCTCCATGAAAGGAGAGAGATACGGAAAATAGAGTGATTCGGATAGAAACATGAGAACTCGCTTTATCTTCACCTTCTTCCGTCTACATACGCTTATTTCCTTGTGCTGGGAAGGTGCAAGTTAAAATCCGAGTAAAATTAGTGAGACAACTGATGGAGGTAATACAGAAAATGTCTTCTTCAGAGAACCCTTTTTTACGTCAACTGCGTCTTCTTGCTTGAGAAGAGACCCATTATGTAGGAGAGAAGTTGATGGGATGGGGAATTATTTAAGAAAAATAGAAAGAAAGAATAGACCATTCAACGGCTGTAAGTCTTCTATCGACATACACCGTTTTATAGTAAATCCTCCTACAGCAATAGCAAAGTTCCCGTGCATTTACAGCTGTATGTATAGTAGTTAGTATCTGTAATTTGGCGTTATAGTTATTTTTTCTCAGAAATAACAGCTTATGCGACTCCACAGGAAGATCATGGAAAACCACGCGAAATAATAGTGTACTTTACGCAGAGATTGGAGACAAGTGCTTTTCTACAAAATTCTGCATTTTTCTGATCCTCTGCCGAAAGAATTCTCATTTTGCACTGTCTATTCATTCATTCACTCTCACTCGGCAACATCACGTATTCTATTTAGAGTTGGGAACAATGATCCTGTTATTTATATATCCAATATTTATCTAATTTTAGAAGTAGAGGAGAGATGGATTCAACACTCCCAATGTAAATCCACACTGATAAAAGTTGGTTGCTTTAGATACGCGTGTACATGCGTCATCATCATTTTCTTCATAAATATGGCAATATATGCAATGTGATTTTGCGTAGCACAAAAAGTTTTCACTACTGCTGCTGGCTTTGAAAAACATTATATATACATGTTTCTTTGTCTTTGTGGATGTATCCCACACACAGACACACAATATCTTATTACGCCAGCACACGGCTCTCAGCGGTGGCTTGTATCCTATCAACCAAACAAGGTTAAAAGACACAAAACACACGAGCTCTCACAGTGACACTTTCTATTGGCCCACTTCATATCATACTTACAGCTGGAAGGAGATTGCAAGAAAATTGAATGTATTTATCTTTTTCGCCTTGATTGTCACCGAATCGGATATGTTGAGCTGTTGCAAGTACTTGGCAGCATGGAGCACCGGTAGTAATGGCAAAAGTACTAGAAATATTAGCTGGAAAGTACCAGATCTAAAATCCTTCTACTGCCGTCGTTATATTAAGAAAGCCAGTTTTTCCACTTTTGTTCTCCTGCCGACTCGTTTCATGTAGGTTTTCCTATTATTATTCTTACTCCTTAGGAACATTGTCGTTTTTCGGCGTCACAGGCACCGTCCTGGCTTTCTTTCCATTTGAATTGTATTAGCCTGGAGCAGTGGATCCAATGCTCGCTTTAAAATGACTTCTGTACTTTTTGCATGAATGCTCTGATTTCATTTCAAATTCATTGTATATTTTCCACTAGTCTTGTTCTCAATGACGAATAGAGGAAGATGTCGTTGTTACCGTTACCCAGGGCGAGAGACAAAAAAGTACAAATATTATCAGTGTTTCTTTTTCTCTTTCGGTAGCTCCGCTGAGATAACCTGGTTTTCTTCATTTTACTCGATACTTTGTTTTCACGTTGCGCTCTTTATTTTCAAAATAAATACGACAAAAGTTTTTTCCTTGCAACACCAAAATGCTTTCATTTTCTGTCAAAGTAGCAAGTGTTAAAAACGTAATAAAAACCGTTATGTGTACTGCAATGTGTACATAAAAAATCTGTCTTTATTTGATAGCAGCTGGGCTCTTATTCTTCCCATTCTATACTTTTTGTTGTAGCAAAACAGTAGAATAGTGTTCGTATTAAAAGTAGAGTACAGTATGTATAGTCCATTCGAAACTGAAGAACAGCAATAAATACTAATCACTATGATTACCGTTGGGGTTTATGAGAAAAGGGAAAGTTTGAAATCCATTCAAGTCCCACGGTCATCATGACCTTCTTTTTTCCAGTTCTTACATAATGTTAATGCTAGTTTGCTGCTTTTTCATGATCATCATTATTATCATCAGTACAAGCCTATTATAAAGACCACAATAACATGTCATAATATAAAACAACATTAACGTTAATGTAAATGGTGGTCATAATGGTAATAATATAGAATTTCCTCTATGAGTTAGTAACAAAATACCCTTTTACTTTTTTATCTTCCTCAGCTATTCTTTGACTGACAGCTCTGAGATATTTTGCTCAACTCTGCTGAAGGAACGTTAATTTAGGCTTTCAGATATATAAACGCTTCTTGTTCGCGCTGCTTTATTGTCAGTTGAGCCTTTTTTCCCATCCACTACCGCTTTTTTCTTCTTCTACTAAAAATTCCTTTATTTTTTTCTTCAATGGAAAGTCACACTGCTTTGCGTAATAGAGAAGGAAATAGAGCGGTTGGTTGTGTGCGGCGATGATGATCGTAGCGTAGGATCATGTGTACCAAGCTCACACTTTTCCGACTAATGTGACGTATATCATCCCACCAAGTAGTCACAAACACCAACGCCTTACATACAAACACAAGCTGCACTGAATTGCAGTTTTTTCTTCAGTTTTTCCTTGCTTTTACCCCGAGAGAACAAGTGGAGAAAATGGAACATAGTTTACTACGTTTGATTATCCCTCTTTCTTTCACTTCCAAGAGGTCTGAGTGAGAGACTGGAACGCAAAAGAAAGGCAGGAGCGCAGCAAAGCACAACCAACAAGAATTATATTCTCCGCGCGTTATTATTATTTGCCGTTTCCTTGAATGAGTCCGTGCTACGGAACAACAATATTATTACCAACATTATTTCCTCGACTATTTCTTCAACAGTCACACTCTGTTTTTTTCCTTTTTCTCTCTTTCCTTTCCTACTTGTCTCAACCGCCTCCGCTTTATATCCCTGCTTAACTTTGCATGCAACTTGGTGAAATTCACTTGGAGAAAGTAGAACTTTTGCAAAGAGTGCGATAAACGGAGCTTTCACACTGAACGGGAAGGAAGAAGCAATAACACCTTCATGACCATTCCCACTGGCGTTGCTCTCAAGACATCATCATGGCAAATTTCAGATATGCCACCGAAAGGGAAAGGAAGCAGAAGCACGGTGAATACTCCAATATTTCATCTCGTTTATTGTGTTCAGCGGAGGAAACTGGTAGCAAATGAGAAGTCATTACAGATACAATTTTATACACAAAAATTCGTTGTTCCCCAGCTATTTTGTAGACGTTATGTTTTATAAATAGTTGGTGGTAGAGAGAGGCAACTGCCGTCGTACAAGGGCTACTGGCACAACTGCTTATTACTTATTATGCCCCTGTTCTGCCTCATCATACACCATCGTTTGTGTTATTATTAATTGGTTTAATGTTGGGACTAGTGCACGTTTTGGGTGGATTCTGTTTTATTTTTCTTTAATGCAATGATATTCTTTTGAGTTCCTCCCTTTTCTCTCAGTAAATCTCTCGACTGTTATTCTTCTCTTTCTGGTTTCTTGGTTAGTTGGTTTTTTTGGTCGGGTAAGTAATTTTATTTTAAACGACCACTTTATTCCAATGCTTTATAATCATCCCCTCATCATCATTTCCTTTCTTTTTCATACTGAATCTGGTGGATACACATACACACGGGAGAAAAATTGAAAGGATTAATGTCCAACCAAGTAAAAGGAAGAATTTTCTCTTTTCAAAAATCTTCTTGGTTTATTATTATACACATTTATGGTCTTTTGAGAGGAAAAAGTTAGAAAAAAATTGTTCACTGGTCCACATCCACCACCACCACTAACCCACTTTAAGTATTACTGTTAGTAAAATCATCTTTTTCTTAGTCGGGAAAGGAGAGCCATGACACGTAGCAGCCAGAATATGATGACAATGAAAGGGTTTTTAACGGATTATGCCGCTACAACTTTCACAGAAACGAAACGGCGCTCTAGATATATGTCGTACATTTCTGTTATTTTGTTACTGAGAATTCTTTTACGGGAAAAGTGAATGAATAGAATTTTGAGTAGCTGCTCTATCCTTACATTTTTTTACTCTTCTTCCCTTTTTTATCATCATGTTTTTTATTTCCAACCCACACTGATATGTTTATGACATAAAATGCTTGTGCTCACGCTTACACACACATGCCAAATGGTAATCCTTTATAGTTGGCGTAATGTACAGATATTTCGTAACGAGAGAGTGAAAAAGAAGTGTGTTTCCCATGAGGCAGATCAAAGAAGGTTTGTCTTTCTACTTTGTCGATATATTACTTATGAAGCTTGTCGTTGTACAACCAGAGTCGTTGCTGGTAGAAGTACTGATTTCATATATCTTCTGAAAAAACCGGAACTTGAGTGCTGAAAGGATTGTATATCATTTCCCGTCTTGTTCAAGTTTCAAGTGAAGTGTCTTTTGCAAAAAAGAGAAGAAGCGTGTTTCTCGATAACCGGCAATAAAAGCGGGAGCAGCTGTTCACTTGTTCGGTTTGGAAGCTGGATTGAGGAGTCATCGTCGCCATATAATACGGTGGATGTTTTCTCTTCACTCAATATATCTTCGTTTACTCTTGTATAGATACGTATTTGAGCATGAAAGCACTCACAGACCTTGAAATGACCAACCGGCCAATCTTGTTTTTTTTTATTTCTGTTTTATTTTTCATCGAAATTGCTACACGAGTTAGACAAGCATTCACTTCATGAGAAATGAAGCGTTCGCTGGTCCAACACAAAGTACTGTCATCATTATCATCGTGTTCACTGCAAACTTTTACTTTGCCAGATTATCGTTACTACCTTTCACTGTTTTCTTTTTGCCGCTGGCCCACAAATAAAGTCAGATTCTCTTCAATGGTTGGTTGGAGTTTTCAAGCCTTTCAGTTTATTTCATAGTAGTTCATTTGAAGAGTGCACACAAAAGGACAACTTTTATAGCGGTCAGCATGAAAATTCATAATTTTTGCCGTAACAAGCCTTGAATTCTTTATCGGACAAAATTTAATCTTTTGATCTTTCACTTCTTTTCATTATAACTTCAAGTAGAATACTATTACAGGACTTTCTTTGTCCGAGCAGCAAGCAGCATTAATTGTAAAGATTGGAGAGAACCTATAACAAGAAAATGTCATATAGGTATACCAGACGTTTTTTGGAGAATGGCTGTAGTTGAGAAAGTTTCCTTTGAACAAGAGATACAAGTCGTTAGGTACATTATGATGTCGATCATTATCGTCATCCTCACAATTTTTATTTTTTTCTGCCTGCTCCCGACGTTTGCTTTGACTTGCACTCTGGTTAGGTAAGTAATGAGGCTAGTAATCAATGACACGGAACTCTCTTGTCCTCGCCCAGTTCCACCTAATGTCAGTGGAACAATCACATTTTCTCTTGCCTATGATGGTATTTAATAGCGGGAGCTGTGCCTGACATGAAAAAATACTTTCTCTTCCCACACATACACACAACCCAAAAGGGTTTGCATGTATGCATGTATTAATAATAAAATTACCGACAAGCAAAAATGCGGAAGGCAAAACTTGAAAGTACTCTGTCTGTTTCCATTTGTAGAACAACAACCAAAAATCTGATGTAGGTAGACGCCCTGCCCTTATTCCCTTATTGCCAAGACTGCTTCTTGAAGGGTTTCTCCAAATTAGAGAAGCTAACGCAAAGTTTTCCTTTTTTGTGCAACGGCTGTTCATACACACTCACATAGAAAGTAGTGCACAGGGCCATTCTTTTATTATGACGTTTGAGTCGTATTCTTACGATGACTTTACAGAAGAAACCAGTGTTGTCCTTTTTTTTCTTACTCAACTTCCGCCGGTTTCCACTTGGTTTGCACAAAGTCAAAGGAAGTTGGGTAAGATTACACTGCACGGTGTACCTTTGCTCAATTTCATAGATTATATTTAACTAACGTGTGAATGGCAAATAATGTATGTATGCTTTGCACATTTCATCTCATCAAAACTAGCTCTCATATTATTTTATACGGTAGCTTTTGAAGTTCCGTCGAGATGACTCTACAGCTTGTTCAACAAGCACTCTAGGAAGAAAAAGTTTAGTATGACGAAGAAGAGAGAGAGACAGAATTTTTTTTTCAAGTAGAAGTTGAACGCGTAACTAACGTGTAGAAAAGCGAAGATGCTTTTCATTTTCATCAGGACCATCAACCGTACCACTGCCACCGCACACAAAGCTTTTCTTATTATTAAACAATCCACATCACATACAAACACACAAGAAAAACTACTCTTATTCCCCTCTTTTCCTTCTTATTATGTGCCCGAAAAACTTGTTTCTACTTTGAAAACTATTTTCTTTCCTACTGGAAGATTTGTCTGATTTCACTTGCATCAACTTCAAAAAACATGTGTGTAACTTGCATTATTCTCGCAATTAAACATGAGATGAGGGTTTCACAAACCAAAAAAATGCAGACGAATTAGAAAGGAGATGCCTTTGTACAAGGTTCTCTTTGTTCTCTGTCTTGAACACACACACAAAGACAATTGAAACGGATAAGGATGATCTGCACTTCTTGTAATTTATATTGCAGAAAGTTGTTGTACAGCAATAATAGTAATTAGTTTTGGCATGTTTGTAGTTGCTCAGCAGCAGTTTCAACTAAGTAAAAGGGAATGGCACAAAGAGGCAGAAAAGGGAACCAGACCAGAACCAGTCTAAAGTACATGCTCTCCAAAGAAGTGGATGAATGAATGGCAATGATGATGAAGAACAGAATACTAATCTTGAAATCCTTTTCTCGCATAATTAAACACTAATTTCTATTCCCAGGAGTTGATATGTTGCTCCTCCTGACCCTATTTTTTCTCTGAGTACTACGCGAGCAACGGTGTAGGAAGCACAGCGTGGCGGCGGTAGTTCAATGTGTACCACACAACGACTAGGAGGAAGACGACGGCGACAAAAACGTGGAATAGTAGCGTGGTGTTAGTGTATTCTTTATGTACGGACGTTTCATTCTTCCCACTTGCTCTTTCCTCCTCTATCTCTTTGTGTTCGCGTGCTTGCCTTGCGTTTTCTTAACAAGGAAAATATATAAAACAGCGGCTCATTTCCTACAACTTGGAATTATGGAGAATATAAAAAAGAAAGCGAAAGAACTTTCTCTTTATTTTTAAAAGAATAATTTATTTTTCATTATCATGTTCTCAATATGAGAAAAGGGAAAAAACGTGGGGGTCACATTAGTCACATAGTCTGAATTGCTATACCATTCTCTTTCAAGAACGCATTTTCTATTAAGCTTCCGTTTTCTAGCAGAGTTGTCTCACATTCCTCTCTCACTCAGAGAGTAATTTATTTGAACAGAGTTATTTATAAAAATACAACTATTTTCCTGTTCGGAGATTCTTTTTTTAGGAACGTGTGTATCCGCCTGATGGAGAGGATACTGCTGTGCTGATCAGGATAATAAGAGCCGATATTGTTGTTGCTGTTGCGCTGAGAATCAAGAATGAGTGCTGCTGTCGATGATACACAATAAAGAGAAAGTTATTGCTTCTTCAAATAACAATGATAACAACTCGAGCGTCTTCCTTGTCTGTCTTCATTCTTATAGTCTTAGTTTTTAGCAGTTCTTTTAAATGCGCCGTCTTGTCTTATATAGCAACATAATTTTTTCATGCCTCCTTCTTGCCTAATCAAAATAATCATCATAAGCATTTACGAGGTCACAAACGTCATAAATAGCTGTTTCTCTCTTAGGAAGTATGTAATAAAATATGTGCCAGGAAGCAGAGCAAGAGGGATGTTCACAGATGTATACTTTTCAGCCTGTTATGCTGACAATGTATGTCAGAAAAAGATGAAGCCGAAGATGAGGAAAATGATGAAGAACTAGGGAGAAACTTGGTGACACCAATAACTACTACGCGTATATGCCAAGTGAATTATTTTTTATGTTGAAAGTACGGTGACGTGCCACATCAACATCTCATGTCTCACTCGAACAAGTTTTCTTTTGGTTTATCTTGCCTTTCAAGTCCCTTTTGCAGTATTCACAAAAACAAATAGTTGGTAGCAACTTCATTTTGCTGGAGGAGCATAACGAAAAAGTCAAGTAGGTATCTCCTTAATGACTATATTTTTATCATCAGCGCTTTTCTTTCCTTCTCGTTGCTTTTTTCTTACCCAGCTGCAACCAGGCTGAATTGATCTTACTACCAACAATAATAATATGTAATAATGCACAAGCACACTGAGCTGATATGATGAGAGTGAGACGCCAAGTAAAAATCAGTCACTCAGTCGCACAGGAATATTTTGAATGGGAACATTGCATGTATGAGCACAAAGCAGCTTTTCTTTTCTTCTCATTTACTACTTCAGGTTTCCTCTCTAGCATTTCCTGATGATGAGCCTGCTTCCATTTGGATCCTGCTGACATGACATTCTCCTATATTTAATGGTACATGCACCCAGGACAATCCCCACCTGAGTTATTATATACCCTGGTTCTTCTATCAGTTAGCGAGTATACTCTCCGCGTTCACACAACACTAAGAGCTTTCTGCTATCGTCTGCGACCTTAAAGTCTCCCTTTATTTTATATAATATTTATACAGTTTTACGTCTTATCAATGACATGCGAAATGAAAGTGAAATGTAGGGAACACTGCCAACAAGAAACCAAATTGTACAATCATCATATCCTGGTCTGTACTCTGTACTTTTTATATCAGCATGGAACCGGCATTTTCAGCGAAACTGGGAAGCCATCTGTAATATCGGGAATTTATTACTAGGTTTTATATATCCGTTTTCACAACTGCTAACCAACAGTTTTTTATCTGCCTTGTTGATGTAAAAAAGGACTATTCAGCGACAAATAAACACGTAGAACAGCGCAGAAAATGCTGTGTGTATCCAACTGACACACGTTGTTCCGAAATAAAGTGATCCGAATGGAATAATAACAAAAAAATAATATACTAAACAGTTAATGCTTGCGTCTCTAGTTTTTTAAGTCAAGGGGCCGGGAAGTAAGAAGTTAGTTGTAGATTGATCCATAAAAACGTCCATTGTGCAATAAGAGGATATAAAATGCTGACGATGATGAGGATTATATTCTTGATGAAAACCGGTGTACTTTGCCTGCACTGTGCACTCACACGGAAATATGAAAAACCTCTGCACAGTCTACCTAAATCTCACATGTATACCACGTACACGCGTTACATAAACACAAATGGTGACGATAATAATTATGCTCTTCTGTTACTTGAAAGCATGAATGCACACAGCTTTACTGCGACTTTAAGAGGCACCACTATTTACGCTTTTTCTCTATCTTGTATCAAATACGGTTGGTAGTCAGCAACCAGCAGCACATGAACAATAATAACAGCTATCACAACAACCCACCGGAATGCTTGCCAACGACTGACACTCTGAGGACGAGGCCTTCTCCAGGAATAATGTAGTTAAGACAAAATGCATGACACCACTCACAACTCACATGAAAGCACACACACACACACGAGGGTGGGCTGAGTGGCATTGAGGGAGTTATAGATTACACACTCTGGAAAAGGTGAATTAGTCCAAGTATCCGGTTGAAAGGAAGAATAGCGAGTGGGAATGAATAAAAGAAAATGCGACTGCTTTATGTCACCTATCCAGTTATAATGATAGCATGATAGGTAGGCACTCCACTACTAGTTTTTTTAATGTGTTTTCTTCGGGGTTTGTTCTCAGGAGCACGTTTTCAAGAAAATAAATGAAATACTTATTCTTGGCTATTTATTGTGTGTGGTGGTGGGCGATGTTGGTGGTTCTATCATGTATGATTGTAAGTTTGGCTGGCAGCGGTCACCGTTCTTTTGGTCGGTGTGTGCGTTTTCAGGTTTTTTGGATTATGCATTCCCCACAAAAAACAGCAGACAACTTGGTTTACTTAACGGATGTCTCTTCTTCAGCCGCCGCTGTGGTTGTTGGAAAGGTGAAAAAAGTTCTGATATAAAACGGCAATAGCAGAAACCCAACGGGCTCCCAAAAAAACACCACCGTTTCACCTTTTTCCAGCAGAAGCAATGTTCTCTCATATGATAACGGCAATGCAGCCCTATACCATCACTCTTACGTTTGCATACATAGTTTATGAACGTGGCTGTCAGAGAGAAAGGCAGGGAGAAAAGGGAGCAAAAATACGTAAAATGCTTAGCTGCTGGTGTGTGTAAGCACGTTTTGCAAGAGAGTAGCAATGTTACATAATAACCCAAAAGAATAGTACTGAAGCTCAGTTTTTTAGAAGACAGTCGGACAAGTTGCTGCTGATGTTTCTCTACCATCACTACTACTACTGCTTATGGTTCCTCCGCTTTATGTCAAAGAGACTGGTGGTGGCTGAAAACACTGTATTAGAAGCTGGAGTAGTGGCACTGGCACTACGTATTATTTTCATGAATGATGATGCTTTGAGCAGAAAAACCGTTTACTGGCTTTATTACATGGTAAACAAAGGACTAGAGACAAGTCCTGTTATTATAATATCTACATGAAAATCATTTCATTTGATGCCGTGCGTTGTTTCTTCAGAATAATAACCTGACTTGCCGGTGGGCTTGTGAGTGAATGGTAACCGCTAGATGTTTAATATATTAACAGATGTAAGAAAAGAGAAAGTAGGTAAGACAAGAAAGTGCTTTTTAAAACCTTTAGCTACAAGGGTATCTTTTCTTTAGCTGTGCACTCTTTAAAAGGCAGTGTTTGCGGATAAAGTAAAAGTTGCGTTTGATGCAAAAAAGGTAAACTGTTTTCTCGGCGTGTAGTAGTAGTGATTCACTTGAGGTTTTGCTCAGGATACAGAATCTTAATAAATGTAAACATGGCATGTCTACTTTATTTGGTGCTTGGCTAAGACGATGAGATTTTTTTTTGTTTTGTGGCAAGTAAGCTTAGGTTTATCATTATTTGTCACACATGCCCACAATCTCTGGAAGGTATGTATACAGATGAAAAAATGAGCTGGAAGGAAAAAGCAGCTGAAAAAGTAGAAAACTTTTGCATTTTCTTTAGTAGTACAGCAGAAGTAACAACATTCTTCTGAAATGGACTGTAAAAATGAGAGAGCCAAAAAAAAGTTGAGGATGAGGTTTATCAGTTGGGAAAATAGACAGTGGATTGAGAAATCACTCAAGGGCTGCGCTCGCCGTAGTCCTAAAAATAACCACTGAAACAGGGAACTGCATAATATGAACAGCAGATCTCGAGGATTCTACACTTAACCCCTTTAACATGTATACATGCTCAAGCCTGCCTTCCATTACTCCGGTAAGTCCCTTTATACGTTCAATGTAAACAGTACAGTTGTTGGACAAAAGAGCGTAAGTGAATTACATGATCCGTTACAGTGCATACGTTTTTTCCCTGTCATGTCATTTGGCCCAGAACATATATATTTCCCGAAGCGAGGGTCCACGTCCAAACACCCACCCCAACCTCCTTTCATTATTGCCTCAGTCTAGCCGGCCACCACAAGAAGTTAGCACGCCCGTCAGATTTGCAATCACCTCAGTAACGAAAAAGGACAGCTTCTTCATGAGTTCTATATGAGTAATTTTTTGTAGGAAACGAGATCAAGGCTCTAATTCAAGGGGTTTGATACTCTTAAATTGGCAGTGCATGAATGCCTGCGATACATTGCCTAGTTGACTTGCTCTTAGCATCATAAGTCCAGCATGAAAAATGGCTTAGTCATATTCATTTAGCTGCTACAGTATGTCACCTCTTTTTATTACAAATTTGGCAGTGATTGGATAATGGACTGGTTCTCTTTCCTTATAGGCCATCTTGAAATTATAATGTGACACCACATGAAACTTGTGGTATAAAAGTATGAACCAGAAATTATGAAATTGGAATTGTTGGTTCTATGGTCGAAATGATTAAAAAAATACAGAACAACGTAATATAATATGTATGCTGATAAAGTATGCTTATATCTTATTTTACTCAACTTTCACAGTGCCTGATAACCTTGTCAGCTGGGAAAGTGACAAAATGGAAAGTAAAAAAGTATCTTAAAGAAAAAACTTGACTCTCATGTTACAACATTCCCTAAAGAAATGAAAAGGGTGAAACTGCCACCAGCTAAACCATTTTATTTTATTTCTACACAAGAAAAAAGGTTAAAGGACGTGAACAAAAGTGAGACAACTTGAGAGTTGGTAGCAACAGCAGCAGCAGCAGTGGTACCAGCAACAACAACCACAAAATTCTTTCCGGCACTTGTACAGTAAATAATATTATTAACGTGGAGAAGAAAGCCTGTCTTCTAACGCCACTACTACTCTCTTCCAAAACCGTTTGGAATTTATCTCAACGTTGTTCGTTTTTTCACAGTGTAATATTTTGCTGTATATGTGATGCGCTGAAAAAGTAAATGAGTTTTGCACACATGAACGTACAATAAGTAGTTTTATGATTTTTTTGCTCCTTTCTGAGTAAAAGTTAGCAGAGCATGATGGATAATTGTAGCTGACTGGAAGCATTACGGCATTACGGATGATGATGTACTACTATTATACAACTTGTGCAACAAAACTTCAGAAACACGAAGAAAAGCCGCTGATGACGATTACGTATGATGCATTGTCTGTCTGTAATCTGTTTAACTACCTCCTTGTTTCCTTCCTGACTTTTATCCTGAAAGCAAATTGTTCGCGAGTGTGTTTATATAGTTTGTACACCCATTTAGTTTCTCACAGACGCTAATGGCAATGAAGGCGAAAGTGAACTATTGACCTAATTTTACTTTCTTTTTCACCACACCTCAAATTGTGCAATAATCAACCACAGGATTCAACAAAAACCTGCATTGAGCCTGGCTCTATTGTTGCATGCGTCTCAATTTATATAATGCGTGATAATTTTACGTCGAGAAGCAACGAAAAGATGAAAATACACCGTAAGTAAATTCTTTAGCGAACAACACGGTAAGTAGATATTTAACCCACAATACCGGTTGGAAGCACACAAAGTGATTTCATAATCACTGAGATGTCCCTTTCCACGCTGAAAATGCTGGGCGGTTACTCCCTTTTAAAATCTTTTTTAAAAGGTTTAACTTTCTTATCTTTTCAGCTTTCACTTCCACTTTCTAGTTTTTCTTCTAAAGAGACTTTTGCATGACAACACAACACTGACAAAGAAGCTAGTCGAATTCAACGGACCGCTGCACAGAGGAAAATAAAATCTGTGGGAATACACCCAATCCAAGCCACTACTTCTCTGGGGGCACACAAAAACTCACAAGTCTTCCAACAAACCAGTGCTGACACTTGGAACATCCGCACATCAACAAGAGTCACGAGTTGTTAGCTTTCAAAGTGAGAAATTGTGGAATATGGGTAACTCGAACAACCAGAAACAGGATAAGGCGGGTTGATGCGGTCGTTGTTGAGAATGGTGCATATTTTGAAAAGCACCAAAGAAAAATTGAACAACAAAGTTGGTGGCGATGCCGAGGAGGTCGGTTACTGGAAACCAGTGATAGGGTAACGCTGAGACCCAAGGAGAAAATTTTCCAGCGTGGCTATGCTGCGATCTATTTTCTAAGATGAAATCATGAATACTCGTTGCCGCCGCTGCTATTGTTACCACAGTTGTAGTAGTAACGCTTGCTTGCCACTACAATTGAGCTGCCGTTACTTCTTTCTGATCGTTTTCATAGGGTAAGCATGCATGCATTGCATTCCAGCACACACACTCTCACGGGCACACATCACCACCACTAGAACAACGATCCCCTTTGTAAAGGTACGTAGTTGCCCCGTTTTCTTGCTAAAACTTTGCAACCCAGTAGCTTGAGTGTATGTGCACATTCGGGATACTTTTACCATTTAGGAAATTCTACTACAACAACACATCATACGCTTACTACTGTGGGGCAAAAGATAGCAAACATACTCATTGTCGGATGTTCTCGAGTGGTATCGGCTAAATAGTAAAGTGAAAATTGAGGTGAAGAGTTGAGGCGAAGATTTGAGGCATTTCCTTTTCCTTGTTTTTTCAAATGTTTTGCTGAACAAAGACATTTCTGAAATGACGATGCTGTTTCTGTTCTGTTTCCTAGTTTTACATTTTTATGTTTCCGGATGTGTGAATCCTCAGGTTTTTAATTGTATAAACTAAAAGGTTGGAAGTAATGGCTAATTTTCACTTCCACTTTTTAAAAATATAGAGAAATCAAGGTAAAGTTTGAAAGGTGTGATCAATCTTTCGCCAGGCTCTGAGAAAACTATATCTGCCAAGGAAAAGGAAGTTTTGTTGATTTTTCACGTGAGTGATAAAACACAAACATGGTTATGGGGCACACTCTCTGACGCGTAGGCTCGCACATGCACTTGCTTATGAAATGTTTACATAATAAATATTTAAAAAGTGTTTAAACACTCTTAGCTTATGAATACTAGGACTTTGAATTTCTAGCTACGTTTTGCATATAATGTTAGTAGAACTCCACACAGTGTATAAAGAACCTGATTATTTCTCTGTTTTCCCCTTACATTGTGACTTTCAAGAGCATTCGCACACGTTTCATGACAAGTGCTGTATCAGCTCTCCTCATAAACGTAATCTTTATCGCCTGATCACTATTTAGATTTTTTGTGCTAAGAAATGACATGTTACAAGAAGAAAAGGTGTGTGTACATGATGATAACGCTTATACTTTCTCTATAGTTCAAACTAACTTTTGCAAAGTAGCTGTAACTGTATGTATTACGCATACGAAAACTACGCCATTACGCATGCTAAGCCAGTCGCTTATCAGCTTTTCTCCATGTGCACACTGCACATCTAACCATCATAGAGCATCATCGTTGTAAATGTATAAGCTATATAGGTAGACAATTTCATTCGCCGTCTCTATCCAAATGGTATTAGTGAAAGGTTACAGTTGTTATAACCCCTTTTTAATAGAAGTAAAAAGACATTTTTAAAAGAAACTAGTACCATTTTTGTGTGAATGTTGACATGTATTATGTATCAACTAGAGAACAGGAATACAAAGCTGCTTTAGCAAACAGCAACAATTTCTGGTCTAGCTGGTGAAACAGGATTTCCCAAGGAAGCCCTTCATGACACTTATCTTAGACATGTGCTATATCGAAACAGTGCTCGTTCTCTGGATGTTTGTCGGTTTTAGAGACAAGTAAACTTGTAAAAAGATATCAACAAAAAGTGTAGATAAATATGCATGCACATATATCTAGTCAAGCACCGCAAATAACTTTTTTTGGGGCAAGTGAGAAGAAAGTGTTGTGTTATGCTATGCCATGACATTGTGTATTTTTGCAGTTAAACAGAACACCGTGAACCGTCGGTCGTGGCAGCAAAGTGTATTGTCTACCACGTAGTTTTATCATATGTGGAAATAATAACATCAAGTCCTTTTAATTTCTCACGTACACTTCCATCTCGCCACTATTGAGTAATTACAAAGAAAAATATGCAGCTTGGTAAATATTTGCTTGTCCGTGATGTAAAGTTTGTTGTGCTCTTTCAATGATATGAGATATATATTTAATGTATGATGGGGAAATTGTGTTCTTGGCAAACATTTGTTCGTCTCCGACCAATCACGTGTTAAGTATGAACTATATAGATACACGCTAAGACAACTGAAAATATTTCAAAAACTGTAGACATTACGGGTTATAAAAGAACCCTTTATTGGAGATTTATGAAAGGAACGTTATGTCATGCTCATAATTTTGTCTACTGAAGGAGCATTTTGTCAAAGTGTCATGCGACAACACTGCGTTATGAAGCACAACAAATAGACCTATTATGTTACGCAGTTGAGCTGAGTAGTAAATACATGAGTTCTCTCGTTCAACATGAAATGTGAATCTTGTGCATTTTGACGAGATATTATTTACTGTAGTAAAGCTGCTTCAAGTTTAGGCAAGTAGCTTCAAGCAAGAAACTACTGTTTTCATGTTTACATAATAATGTGCGCTTTTCTCCTAAAGGTGAAAGCAGGGAAACTGTCGTAGCAGTGCACTAGTTATAATTGGTAAAATAAGTTACATCACACAAGCAAGTTCTTCGAATCATACAATGTTTGCTTTTTCTATTTTTTCTTATTGCATTACTTTTGCTTATCTCAATAAGAATAGAGTTTTAGTTCATAAACGTATTTACAATTTGTTGTACTTAAACTTCAATTGCAAAGAACGCAGATTTAAAAACTAGAACGAGTAAGTTGATTACATTACAATTACTAGATTACCTAGATTACTATTATTACAATAGATGAACATTAAAGTAAAAACCCAACCGTGTATTCCACTCATCTTTTTGCACTGGCATCATTATCGTCATCCTATTGAATGAAAAACTTTTTCAATCAATGCAATCGTTAATTTGGATATACTATAAAAAGAATGGTATTCTACTACAAATTGCCTAGTAGTAGAAATCTCAATCCACATAATAAATGATTAGATAGGATACATACCCTGTTTTTCTTTCTTTAGTTACGTAAAAGAATAGTGTCACAGCAAATACTCACGTTATAATATATCGTGTTACTCTTCAAAAAATTTAGCAATCCCTCATTATTACAAGCCTTGCATACTGAGTTTCAACCAGGCTGGAAATATTATGCAAAACCCTTTCTCATTCACCCAAGCTTGTTTTTGACCGCCTAGTTCATGTCTTTACTCCTTACACTATCCATTTATTTTTTTCGTTCCGTTCCTGATTTTTATTTTACTCCTTTTTTACCAGCGTGGCACAGAAAACATTGGCCATGACTTGAATTCAAGATAGATTGGAAGAGTTCAAGATTTTCTTGGTATATTTCTCCCTCCCCTGCTATTCGTCAACAGTGTGAAACAAATAGCTGTATATCAAGCAGAAGCATTATAATAGAAGTGGTGATAATATACAAGCAGCAGAGAGTAAAAACAGAGGAAGCACGTGTCCCCATGGAAAAAATGTTCGTGCATCGGTGCAATGTGCTTACAGAAGAAGAAAAAGACATGATAGAAGAAGCAGAAAAAAAGTAAGAATAACATGAGATGAAGTTGTGCTAAAAGGATAAAGCAATGAAGTGTTCCTTCTTTTGGCTGTGTACTCCTTCCACTTGAAACACACCAAACCGTGACTCCTGGCCGCAGTTACTGGAAATGTATGAGCTCTCTCAACTTTTTATACAATGAATTGGATGAATGTCCCATGCAAAGACATGACTCACTCACTCACTTGAAATGGAGAAAAGAAGGAAGGAGGAAAAAGGAAAACCCAGCAATTCCGTTTTGATAGGAGTGCGGCATCATCCCTTATTTGTACTCGAATGAAAGCCATGCTCCAATAATGTCTGACTACAACCAGTGACAATTACCTATATTTTTGGAACATTCCGACCGAATGAGTATTTGCTTTCTTTCTATTTTTATGCTAGTCAATGCACGATCATGAACAAAACTGTAGAAAGTTGTATGGATTTTTACCGTAGTTCCACGTGATAATGAAAGCATAGCCATTATTACAAGTAAGACGGTCGTTGTGTCATTTCTTCTGAGCTATTTACTCCTCTAGCTCACTTTTGGAAGTCAACGTGTAGTTGTCAAGAGCTGTTAAGACTCTTGTGCACATAGCCAAACAAACAGAGTTTTCGATTAATAGAACTTGCGACTCTACGTGTGTATTTTTGCGGCAGTTTTCTTTCATTTGATACCTGTAAAGTTTACACAGTACTTTGCGAGTAAAAATACACACAAGCAAAATACCGGTGAACGCAAAAAGTCAACTCTGTTTGAACGAGAAACCCATCACAGCTATTTGACTTTATTTTTAAAATACCCCATAAACATCAGAAGTTTAACGGAAATCCCTGTTTTTGGCAAGTACTGATTAAATAAAATGACAGGTATGGAAATAGTAGTTTTCATCATGACTACATAATTAAGTTTTTACTTCCATAAATTGGTTTTACTGCTATAATGCAGTCATAAAAATAATGAAAACCCTTATCGAGTACAAAGTACAATAATGTTAAAAATCACATGCATATTTTATAGCTTTTCAGATTAATGCAGTATTAAGTTTCATTTGAAACGTGATAGAAATCCATTTCGTCTCATGAAAACAACGCATAGCTCCCGTTTCCAATCTAGTCAAGGTAATCCCGATCCAGTTCACGTGAATAAAACAAGAGATCATGCATGTACTAAAGGCAAAGGCAAGGTTTCAGGTTTGCTGTCAGATTTCTATAACATGCCAGGATCAATAGACTTTTCTCTTGCCTGAACCATAAATGCATAGTTCTAAATGAAACAACACATGTCCTGCGATAATGATGATAATGACTATTTTGAATAGATTCTTATATATTTTTTTGAATACCTCTGTAAAACAATTACAATGCATATGTGTAATTATTATCATTGATTGTATATATGGTAAGCATAATGCATAAAATGCTGTTTTATCGTTACAATATTCGTTTGGTTTGTTTAGTAAACTTATTTATTTGTTTAAAATTATATAGGTTTTGGTTAAAGTGTAGTGAAATAAAGACAAGGATTTGGTTCACACTGTCGTCATTACATGTAGCTAGCCCATATGGTATCCGGACAGCTTAATTTATTAAGTTAAGTCCTTGATGAATGCCTAGAGATTACTCGTTTATTTCCCGGCTTTATCATTCCGGCCTTTGCCACTCCACAACTTTACTATCACTGGGGTCTCCAGGTTGTTGATGATGATATACGAAGCTGTTTGCTTTTATGAATAGGTAGCGTATCGTAAGTGTACATAAATTACCACGGAGGGAACCTTTGTTCAGACAGATCCTATAATCTTCCACGCCCTCCTATTTTTGTCGTCTTTGTTATCAATTAATTGTAAGGATTCTACATAAACTAGCCCCTATTTTATTTTTGTACTTGTGGGACTCTACACAATCTTTTCCTAATGTGATGGCTTCTGGAGTTTTTCCGTTTGGACATTTGCCGACTTTGCATTATAGGAAATGTAAAAATTTTAGTATCACTCAAACTCAAATGTGTCACCCAAAATATTTGGTACGTAGAAATGAATCTGTTAACAGGAACATGCATAAAAATCAAAATGCATACAAGAACAAGAATATCTGAAAACCGAAAACGGAGACGGTGGCTCTGATGCACAATGAGAAAAAGTAGGATACCAAAGTATGCAAAATGAACCCGTACGTACATCGGTAAAAAGACATGGTAGAGGACCTAACAATGACGTTGACACGTCTGGGACTTGGTATCTCCACAAAATAAACCGCATGCATGGAAAGAGACGCAAAAAGGTTTTCGGTGCGCTTACTCAGTAAGAGAATGCAAAATGAACAGCCTATGTTCAAACCAATCTCAAGAGAGAATATTGTGTAGTAAAGTTGGATAGGTTTCTTGCTGTCTCTAATTCTTAGAGTCGGGTATCAACATAGTTGATTGGGCTTACTAAAACGCAAATTCATTCATTTTCTGATAGTAGTAAAAATACATATTACTGAATTGCACCTAGTGTATAAGTGGATCTCAGTCTGTTGTAACGTTGCATTACGATGGAGTTGAACTCTGCTAGTTATTATTGTTATTGTTAGTTTCTGAAAAGACAAAACACGGTTGCCATCCTTGTACCCTTACTGGTTTCCTTCCAACTAGCTTGGTCTTTATTAACTTCTTTGTATTAGATAAGAAACAAATTAGATCAGATTGGGATAAGGTATATAAAAGCAAGAATTCAATTTAAACCGGTAACAATACATAAGCCGTTGCAGAAGGAGGATGAAACGAATTTTTGAAAAATGCGGAAATTTGTTGTCTTTTTGTTAGGTCGACAAACGAAAAAGGTAACAGTCAAATTAAGATGATATCACGTTGAATAACAGAAAGCTAGCAGGAGCATAATATGGCTATTTGGAAGAGTGAAAGCGGTAGCTGCTGTTGGTGATGCTGCTCAAGCATTTCCAGTAAAAGTATAAGATCCTGAGAAGTGCCACCAAAAAAAGCTTAAAAGTAGCCTGAAGATATAGTAGAGTTTTTATAGAAAAATCTGTTACAACTTTATTTTTGTCCCCTCTATTCACCTTTCTTGTTACCGAAGCTGTAGTAGCTACTGCATAATGTTTAGGGGAGCAGGTTTGCGTAATTGTGTGAAAGTAATCCAATGTCGTTCTTTAGTATGTGATGTTTGCTCATAAAACCGAAATGGGAATGGATTTCCGTATTCATATAAATTGAGCAGCTGGTTTACTTGCAACCCGTCGAATTCGCTTGGCACCTCTCAAAAGGTTGCACATACTGAATCGGCAAACACACAAACGTTCATATTACAAGGCCTAGTAACATAAGTAGGGTTGGCATTAACAAAGTACGTCACTGCAAGGTTTGATTAAATTTAAATTACATGTAATTATAAAGCAAGAAACACTTGCTTCCACTTTCCCTGAAAAATTAAAGCCTCAAAGTTTATTGGCATTTGGTATAACAGTATTGTTTACAAAGAACATAAACCGGCAATATTAAATTTTCAGGTAATCTGGTCAGCTAATCTTTAAACATTTAAACTTTCACATTAATTTAGCTCTAAACAACACCAAGTTGTTATCGGTCATTGGAAATTAATGTTTCATTTCAGATACTAGCTTGGTAGTTTTTCAAATTTCCCAACACTAGCAAACAAAATAAGCCTACTTACTTGTCGAATTCATTATACTCTCTTACCTTCAGCGTCAAAAGCTAATCAAACAGTTCAAAATATTTGCCTCATTACTTATTTAAAATGGCTGGAAAAGTGTTAGAATGAAAATCAATACGATCACTCCATTTGAGACTTAGAAAGTTAACAAGTTTAATTTGCGTGTCATAAAAGTATTCTATCGGGTACTATAAATCAGAATAAATATTTTATGGTGAAACTATTCGTATTCTAAAAATACATACGCACCTCAAATTTACCAACACTCAAGACTCGCAAAGCCCTTCCATTGGCTACTGGATAATAGGGTATGGCACACATTTATTTGCTGTGGGGTATAGTATGATATAATACGCATTTAGTAAAATACATCAATTTTACAAGAATCATTTTTTTCTGGTTCGTTTTCCCCGTTTTTATTTCCCTGCCAGCGCTACTGCTAATGGGCAAAAAATAGCTGTTCGTAATGAAAAATCTGCAAAAATAGTGTTCGTTTCGACAAATATGTATATAAAAGTAGTAGACTATTCAATCGCTTCCTTGCACACAATTTTATACAGATTTTCTCCTTAATCGACAGCTCGTTTGAGAGGGAAGGAGAAGGAGCATCAGCTCAGCAGACAATTTTCTCCATGAACTTTCTTTTTAAAAAGTGAAGGAAGGGCAGGTAGGGAAGAATGAAAAATGAATTGAAAAGAAAGAGTATAATGTGTAGGAAGGGGTGGGTAGTTGTAAATAATGTGTGGTGCGTTGCATTGATGACATACAAAGCTGATGTTGACAGAAAGACAAGAGAACAATATAAACTTGGGTCGCGGTTGTTGGCTGGTTTCCTAATGACGTCTAAATTGCATGCAAAATGAAATTGAGCGTGAGGTCGATGCTGTACATACACACCACACACTATACACCTGACTGAAAGGAATTGGAAAATGCTTTAAGCACAAGCAAACAAACGCGTACCTACATACACACAATAGAGCACGCGTTTAAGCCAGTAGAGCCGAAATTTGAGAAAAAGAGGAAAGGATACTGTAGCATAGTATTAAAGCAAAAAAACTTTCTTCTGCAAAATGCTTATCACTATTGACTATAGTATAATGTCTTGTGTTACTACTTGGTAAGCTAGTATAAACAATATTATGACGTGCGGACGGAACGCAGAGGAATAGACCTAGACAAGGCGACATCATCACAATACTCTTCAGTCATTCTTCTTAAAGTCAAACGAATATTAAATAAGTTAGGTGGACGGATGGATTGATGTAGGAGGAAAGGTGTAGCTCAACGAAGCATATTATTAACGTAGAGAATAATGGCTTGACGTCGACGAGGAAAACGAAACTGCCGAGAAGAAAAGTCAAGTGTTTCCCGTAGCTTTTCCATGCTTGCTCATCAATTGTATTGGATTGGTTGATTGCTTACCTCTTCTGGAACTCATCAACCTGAAACGTGCAACTGAGGAGATATAGGAGTGTAATCATACATCCAACTCGAGACACTGTTGTAATAAGCACTTTTCTATAAGTTTAGATGCTTGTACGTGTTTGCATTATGCTAAATGCTGGTTCAACAGAATACCAGAATCAATGAAAAGAATTAGTGTCGATGTTGCCTGGAATGTGTAAATATTCGTAGGTATGGACATATGAAGGTATTCGTATGAAAGTATGCACATCATGTATATGTCATTTTATGGTACTGGTATTGTTTTCAGGCGACAGACTGGTTTTTATCCACTACAAATGTTCGCTGCTAACCGTTTCTCCGTGCCTTAAATAAACAGCAACTCTGTTGGGCGGATCAGGGCAACTTTGTTGTCAACACGCTTCCAGAATTGATGATTATTAATGATTAGTGCGTGTAGAGAAAGGATAGCACCCACTCAACGCAGCAGCAGGAGAAAGGAAACTGATAAAATAATAAAACATTCTGGATTTTCGTGGGAAGGTAAATGAACGCAAAACCGCAAACGGAATATCAAATTTGATGAAATATAATATGCAATATGAAAGTTTTACCATGCTCAGGTTCCAAGTTGTAGCATTTAATTTAGAGAAAAGCTTTTCTCAAATTGAAAATGACGATGTATGGCTAATGCAAAATGTCAACATGCAGAAGCCACAGTCAACGGTAAGGGTGGCATCTGTAAATGCAAATAAAAAGGACGTATACCTATATGCGTTTGTTCAGGTTAACCCGAAATGGAAGTAGGAAACTGATTTAAACAATTTTGCGAATTATACACATTCTGCATTTTACGTGATCTACAAACTTGTTCCAATTTTGTAAATATTGAAAGTGAAATGTTTGTTCATACGCTAGTAGCCTGAAACCATTATCGCACACGCATGTAGGAAAACATTCTATCATTCGTATATTGTTCAACCTAAAATTAAACCGTTTGGTGATTGTATTTGTAGGTGCTATGCTTTATGAGCAATACGAGAAACAAAGTAGGTTTTGTCCAATATCTTTAATCAAAAATAGTGTTTCCTGAAACCCAAGCTAATAAATGATAAAAATATCCCAAACCTGTTGTATTACCAGCAGCTATTAGTTATTTGGCATTTTCAGCCCAGCAATACGGCTAACTACAGTCCCAAAACGGTTTATTAGAGCTTGGGGAGAGCGACTATTGAATAAAATTTGCAAATACACAAACCACCGTGAAAAACCAGATTTTTGCTCTTTCCTATCCATAGGTATGTTTGTCAACTCTAATATTTCGCATCCATTTCAATTCATGGCATGGCAGCAACACGAACGAGATAAATATTAAAAACTAGAGCATCGGGAGCTCACCGTAGTTCAGAAGCATGCTTTATATAGTTATATTTTTGAAGTTGATTTAATACTTTCTCTTGTCAACCTTCCCATTCTATTTCCCTTTTTCCGGTGAAAAAAGCCCCAAAAGTGAAAGCCAGACTTCCTGTAAGTAGTTTCACGAATCACGATACAATGATCATGGTAATGATATCAGACTAAAGGGTATGATCCTTTCTGGCTATATAATGCGGGATGCAGAGAGCAAAGTTGGAAAAAATGTGATCTCTTTTACATATCACCATGCATGCGGGTAAGGCATACACAATTTCCAACATTCCATGCACTGTGGTTGCGTAGGATAAAAGCATTTACAGAGGAAAAGGACAAAATACACTCACTGCACGAAACTTTTCTGTCTACCTCTATTTTTTGCAGTAATATGAATTCGTTTGTATGGCCACACACACGTTGCGTTGCTGCAAAATGAAATACTTTACTCAGCCAGTAAAAGTTCACTTCTATTTGCTTTAATCTTTAAATCTGAAATAAGAATCCTAGGAAATTGATATTGGTTTGTTTATCTTGTTTTGGTAATGCCATTGCCATCTACTAAAAGAGAAGCCGGGCATCAAAAAAACGTTCAAGAGAGAAGAAACGATTCAAGCATGTTTGATAAATAAACAGAAAAAGTTTATTTTATGAAGTTGCTTTTCCAGTTTTCAGATAGGCCAGTATTTGCAAAGTGATGAGATTTGCAAACTTACGCCTATTATGGAAATTTCGATTACTCATTTTTAAACATATTCCAGTCCACTTGGTCGCGCAACAGAGTAAACGACTATGGATGTAGAACATCAAGAATTTCTACAATATTTTAGTCTTGTTGTGTTATTTTTCTTTGGCAATGGCAACGCTGCTCTGTTACCGTCACATTTCTGTATTTGTTCTCCTATTTCTGTACCATAACTTGTGTGTTCTTGTATAAAATAGTTCCGGCGGCCCAGCAAGCAGTCAATGGACTGGTGAAAATTTATGGGAGATCCATTATGTGAGAATTGGCAAATTGAAATGAAAACGAAATTGTGCTGCACATTGGTTCCCAGTGAAGCAGCAGCGCTCTCTTTTCATTGTTATCATTGATTATTGCCCTTATTCATAGTTTTATTGTTACCAATTTGGAAACGCATTTCAGTAATGATCAGTTGTTCTTCATGTAGTTTGGCAAGACTCCTCCTGTGAGAAATTTGTTCATTATGGGTTTAGCACGTTGGTGGAAGTGTGACTCGTAAATGTACAATCACGTCCCACTTGAACCTAGCTAGTACTTTGTATTTCAAACATTATATGAACTGCTACGACAGATATTTTATTTCCTTGTTTATGCATTCGCATACTTTAATCCTGACAATAACAAAGCTTTTAATGGGACTGTCTCAGTGAAAGTGTTTTACTCGAATTATCAGTCTTTACACGGAGAGAATTTTAAGTTTGTGGAGAAATATTATAGACAATGAAGTTGTAATGTTGTTTATGCAAAAACCACTTTCTTCTTTTTATTGGTATGCATAGAACTGTAAAGAGGATCAGGTCTGAAAGCTCGTTGTTCTGATTTCTCTTGCAAAGTAAAATCAATATTTTTGGCTAGTAGTACTTTCCAAATGGCAAAATACAATGACACACATAAGCTGTGTATTCATGATAATGCAACTGCAGAAATTAAAATGGTTAAGTTATTACTAAGCAATAGTGCCTTGTTTTGATGAATATTTTCTATCATGAAAACGTAATGCATAGAAAACGTTCATATTTTATTCACGATCTCGTGACCTGGACGTTTTTGCAAAATTCAGATCGACGTTATGGTGAAATGCATGTCAGCTCGTTTGGTTCCTCACCTCATTTTTGTATTATTGCAGCTACAAGAATTGCTTTGTACTTATAAAACATAGAAATAGTTCGGAGAACATTTCTATCTTGATTTATCTATAACGCTCTCAGTGCAAAAGATTTGTGCACAGAGGTAACCTTATAAACCCATAATGGCAAACAAAATAAAGTCTGAAGATGCCGAAGTTGAGGCCATAGGCAAACGGAGCCCACATCTAAAAATGAGACTTCGACGAAACCAAAATCCTGAAGGAAATGCACACTGGGGAATACAGCCTAACTTCTCACTTTCACTTAACTGGTTCCACTATTTATCCCCGATTCACATGGCATCACTAAAAAGAATTGTAGGTACTATTTTCACGATGATATTCGCCCCGCGTCCTCTTACCGAAAATGTCTGATTTACTTTAGCTCATCATGTCCCAGTTGAATTTGTCAAAAGCAGGAAATGCTTTACCAGAATTTTGGAAATGATGACATCACGGGGTACAATGAGATAGTTTAGTCTGCAGGCAACCTATATCATACACTATACATGCTATACTGTACGCAGATTTTTATTCATGCATTTAAAAATACTTGCAAAACAAAAACCACTGCAACATGCACTGCACACAGCGAAAAAACTTTTGCATTGTTGGAAAATTTAGTTGTGACATAGAAAATGAACTATATTTGTCGATGGCATCATCACCATCAAATGTGCGTAAAATAGCTAAATCAATGCACAAATGGGGTTTTTACATTGGATCCTTTTCATAAGCTCTGACGTATAGAAAGTCTTCCTTGCATACAAAGATGAAAATGAATTCACGATGATTATTAGAGAAGCATGTTCCTCTATATCACTTTGTCGACATAAGAGAATAAGTGTTGAATAATAAATCTTTCGAGAGCTTTTAACTCGTATACTCAAAGTAACCTAAACTTGAACCAGAAAAGGTAATAACGTCGAGTGGAGTGAGAAATAAATGTATGTGGAAAAAATAAAATTTGGGAACTAGACATTAGACATGTACGGATGTGCTCTTAGCTTTGATAAAACACCCTTCTCCAACCAACATTTGGTTTGATCTCGTATTTGATTTCAAAATCTCACCAAATACTAGCGCCGAAAGGGGTACGTAGTACGTACCTTCATGCAACTCATTAATATTAAATGAGTGTTCAAAAAAAGAAAAAGGAGCAGAGGCGTGTTTAAAGAATTTGGTTTAGTGTACCATCTCTTTTTTATATAGTGGCACACACACACGTTTCAAGCTTTTTCTGAAAATAATAATGATCATTAGTCTGGTCAGGTACGTTGTACGGTGTTCTGTGTCTGTGTGTAATATGCATGCGTTGATCTCTGATGTGGTCTAGATTTTGCCTAGCACTTTAAGTTAGTTACGGTATCTTGTTACTTGTTTCTTTTATTCTGGGCAAAAATTTCGCCCTTATTACGTTGTGGGTTACGCGTAAATGAAGTTTGTTGCGAAAGTGGAAAGTAGTTAGTAATAGAAAAAAGAAGCTCCATGAAAGGGACAAAGGAAAACTCCTAAGAAAGCGGAGCATAGTAACTTTTTTTCTTTATGGATGAAAGCATCATCATCAATTTTCAGCCAAAGTTGAGTCAGATTATTGACTTCTTATGAAATATGTATAGATTTATAGAAGAGAATCTCGATGGAAATAAGATTGGAGTAAGGTACTGCGTGTTCGTGTTACTTTCGTAACAAAGCAAATAGAGCTTAATTGTTGGAATAATTATTTTTTGGGAATTCCTTTGGGAATACAAATTAAGGACACGATGACTGAATGGTATTGATTTGCTTCTAAATTTCTCGGAGAAAGTTTGAATAAAACAGATAACAGTGTCTTTGATTACTAGGGATTACTGTAATATTCCAAACCAGTCACTACTTGGCACACTACTTTTAATTTAATAGTAGTGTAGAGTAAGCACACAAATACTTTCGTCGTTCCTGTCAAAACCTTCAAAGTGAACTGACAAGAGGATAATTTTTTTAGATCAACTGTCTATACACGTCGTTCTGGGAAAGAAAGAAGATGACAATGGCCTGAAGATGAAAGGTGTAAGAAACTAACAAGCTTGCTCGTTATAGACTTATGGAAAATCAGTACGTATGTTTTATATATGTTGGGTTACCAGAGAAGATAATTCTACAAAATAATTTTATGAATATTGGTGTCTGAGTGAGAAAAAATTGAAGTGAAATCAATTTTCTCCAATGTAGCACACAAATATGTGGGCAGTCTACTGAAATTGACATGATTGGTATACCAAAAGAAGATTGTATTCTCAAAGTTACATACGTAAGTGAGTATAAAAGTGCCGAATGAAGATTAATAGAACTTTTGCATACAAACTGCTTAAGGTTGATTATAGAAGCTGTTCTAAGTTTCCATATAATTTTATTTTACTTGCAATTTGCATGTCTCTGAACGACATGTAGACTCATGTAAGTGTATATGTATGGGTGTAGACATTACTGATGAACATAAATGGGGGTACCCACAAAGGGATAAACTGTACTGATTTAAGAATGAATGTCTTCCTTTTATTATGTTTTATAAACATATACATAATCGCATTTTTTCGATGATACAAATTCACGTCATTAACACTATGACTCAAATCCAAAATCTATATGAATTTGTATTATTATTTACAAGCTACTTTTTCTATCCATGTCTCCTGCCCAGTCTAAATACTATTTCTTTGTTATTGCTACTCCTACAGAGTAGAGGAGCTTTAGACAGAAGAGAATTTAATGCTCTCCATCACATAAGGTGTCATCGTACAGAGACTGACTGCAAAAAATACATGATACAAAACAATAGTAAATCCCAACATTAAAAATATTGTCTATATAGTTCTAGTTCTATATATACATCCACATTTTTTCCATTATGATTTTGATAGTAGTTTGCACTGTCAGTGGTGTTGTATTGCACCAGCTTACCCAAAATACAAACCTGGTTGCATAATAAACCATCATGGCAGTTAAATTACATATTAAAAAAAACTTATTTGAGGATAGTTGAAATACGTAGGATTATGATTTTTGGTCTATTCTAGAAATACTGTTAGGTAGTAATTGTTGATTCCCAAATCGATCAAGAGAAATAAAATATAAACGCCAGATAACACAAACCCTTTTAATTTTAAAACATTATAAGACATTTTTGTTTCTGTATATTCACAGAAAGAAAACTTCTTCTGCAATTTTTTTATGGCTACATACATACATAGTAGCGCTCATTCTGGAAAACAGATACCAAAAACTTACAGAAAGACTACATTACTTAGACATTACTGTCGCAGTAAACCCTCACAAGAATGTAACTTTTGTACACCACCAACTGTGACAGGGAAAAACCAAAGTTGCACAGGAAAGTAAACATGCAAAGAAATGAGGAAAAAATGACATGATTCCTCCCGCAAAATATACGACTGAGACCCAACGTCTGTTCCTCAATGTCTTGAGCATTCTTTTGTTTATGCACCTCGAAAGAATAAATGTTTACATTTTTCATGCAATTGCATGTAGGTGTTTTTTCATTTTTCAATTTTGCATAGAACTGTCATTTTGGTGGTTGGTGTATTGGGTTATGGTTCTGTTTTTTATCCTACCGTTGGGTCCTACTCCTGTCGATTTATGTCACTTTCAGAAGAAGCAGACAGAACATTATCGTGGAGATGTCACTCATTCTGGGAGCAAATGAAATTTTTGAAAGACGTATGCCCAATGTGCTATAACAATTTTTGACAATGTTCCCGCCCGATACACCATGTACAAGAATTTTTACTGCTTCCACATGACAAATATTACCAAAAATTACTGAACTGTGTAACGCGTAGTTTTCTCAAGGACTCTCAAAGTGAACAACCATCACTGATGTTGAGAACATGTTTTATCATTTGCGCTCCGAATGCGGAAAAGCAGGAATATTTTTATCGAATTAAACTGAAATAGCTTCACTTCAATTGTTTTTTTGTCGTCAGACGTCATTATAAATCGGTTAGAATTGTACATGTCAGAGAATGTAGAGCAAGCACATTCAAGTTCGTGCTAAGGCAACACAAGTCTCAAACGCTGTTTGGCAACTCAAGTAAAATGAAAAGCAAACATTGAGTGCTTTCATGGATATCTAGAACAGTCATATTCTTACAAGGAATGCCACCTTTCCCGGTTCGTTTGAAAAACTGAAGCATTCGCAATTTTGTTAAATTTGCATATTCATGAATAAACTTTTAGCTAAATCTTAGTTAAACTACATTCATGCTTATAGCTTTCAGCTAGTTAAAAAATTGGAGTTTGATGTCGCCGACATAAACTGCAGAGTCATCAAAGCAATAATAAGAATTCATATACATATTTACATATATCTATAATACACACAATTTGTAACTTTGGTTGTACTTGAGGCGCTGTAACTCTTCCAACATCAGAAGACTCTTAGCTACGTATTATGCTGGCACTATTTTTAAGTTAATGTATCGCGTTATTCACACGAATTCAATGTTTTACCAAGCTGTAAATATGATAAGTATTCCTTTAATTGTATGGGGTTGTAAAGGTTTATTAAATACCATTACTGCTACTGAATATTTTTAAATAACTGTTCTTTTATTCTTTAGTGCTTTGATACATTCGCTCAGTTTTAAATTTATGAATTGGTAAATTGCTGCACTTGCGCACGTACATGACAAATTCACTTATCTGTATCATGTACAATATTTTAAATGAGAACTTTAAAATGTACAAAACAAAATTTGCCAGCAAAATTTTTCATTTATATAACATCCTGAAAAATGTGTATGTAATGTGGTAGTCTTGAGTCAGTTACCACCATATCAGAGAAAACAGGAAAAATACAAGGCCGCAGTGAGGGTAGATAGGCACGCACATACTTATCAAAGTCAACAAAGACCACAGGACAAGGACCACAGAGGACTCTGTTCTAACCCTAGGGACACATTACATAAGCTTGAGAATGATTGTGTTCTCGCATAATCATGAAAACCTGGTTGTGTTGATACAACTCATTTTACTAAATCTGAAAACTACAAAGAGCCATTTTTCTTTGCATGTTTGACATTGTATTCTAGGTTGTCGATTCTATGGAAAACAATGACTGATGACCTATTCACGTAAGTGTGTTCATCCTTGTCCTGCTCCTCGACCATTGCTTTCATTTTATTTAATTGCCATACCATCATTGTGCCCCCTTTTAAGCACCTCTTGGTCAAAAGCTTAGCAGTAAACTTTCATCTATTCGTTCATACGCTGTTATCATCATCATTGCAGCTATCTGGTTGCCAAAGTTTACCTAAATGACTAAAGTTAAACTCTAGAATTTTTTACTCGTAATCACTTCAGCTAAGGCATCAACCAAACGCTCAGAAAAGCGTTATGTTATGCTTTGCGAACAATGCGGCTAGTTGCTACCCTTTAAAATTTCAATTTTCGATGCAAATGGCTTGTGTAAACACTTTTACCGCCGCTGTTGCTCTTTCTATTCTTGTTTTCTCCACTTACCTACCCACAAAGCCATTATGCAATCATGGATGTGCAACGTGCATGCATGTGGTATGAAGGGCTCTACTCAAAATGCTTATTTTTAGTGTAAACAGAAATATGAGAGAAAATAGACAACTTTATCAACACACACTAGTTTAGTTATTGCATTATATTCTAGTTAGCCGTTGTGCTTTCCTTCTCTCACGCTATTTTTCGTGGTTCAAGCAAAAGAAAAGTAACGATTCCAATTTTGCATAACGCAATGGCCTGATAACGAGATGGGACAGCTCTAGTGGGGCTTGCAACTTTCTTTATGTTTACTCCATAGTAATCATGACATGGAACGGCTTCACTCTCACAAACATCCCACTAGCGTCATAGCAAGTGCCACTTGCGAAAATATACGTGGGAATATCGCTGGATAGAATGCATTTACTAACTTGGCAACACTTGAAAAACGAAGAAGAAAGTCGTCTCGGTCTTGTAACAACATGTGTGTCGGTGGTGGTGGCAGTGGTTCTTGCTTACATTACTAGCATCAAGATGTTTCATTCTATATTATTATTACTTTTATTATATGCCCATAATATACGCTATTATAGCCGATTTCATGTTAAGTGTGGTTTAAGGGCACTAGTCTTAAATGCTTCCGCTGATGTGCCACTAAAAAAGAAAACGTATATAAGTGCGAGTACCATCAGCCTCATCACCATGCCTTCCGTGTCTGGAGTGCTGTGTAAGTACCACTTTGAGACTACTACATCTACACACAACACACCCTTGTAATTTACATGCAAACCTTATAGCGCACTCTGTCTCCCCACAGTTCTGCCAACTCTGATTCGCTTCATGTGGAAAAATATGCTTGCTCCCTAGAACGCATTATTTTTGTGCAAAAATTTGGGTGTTTAAGTCAGTTGAAAGCATTTTGTTTTAAATATGCTGTCATCAATTCTCAAAACTCTTTAGCCCCTTCTCTCGTCGTCGTTTCTTACACTTTCTTCTATGCATTTTTCCTTTCTTTTAGTCATTTTAATTTTATGCATATATGCATGTATGGATGCTACTTTCTTAAGTTGTCTATTGTTCTCTGTAGATGTATTTAAAGCGCATGGATCCTTGGTAAAATAAGCAAAAACGCAGAAAAAAGACGGCAAAAGTGCTTGAACTAAATTAACGAGAGGAATTGGGTAGAAAGCTCATTCAATTTAGGTGAAAGGAAGCTTGATTATAGTTACATAATACTACTCTGGTTTCTGAGCATCGCATGATCAGATAAGACGCATTGTTTTAGTGTTCGACTTTGTTCACGTTTCACTAGATACTTGATGAGAGTACCGGCACTTATCACACATAAGCACAGCTTCAGTGCTTACCTCGTAGTCTAGCATTTAAAGATGATTTTATAGCTTTTTTAACACTAAACCTAAACCTTAAGCTTTATAATATAAAATTGGTTGCCTTAAAAATGCGGATTTGATGACGCAAGAAAGTCAAAAATAGAAGAGATACGCCTTCAGTTATTCCCTACTTCCTTTAGATAAGTGGAAACAAGTGTTACGTGTGAATAATACGGGATTTCCTACCAAAAAGATTCATTGTATGTTGTACGAGATTGATTCAGTGTAGCAATCCTGACTTCATACAAATACGCCTACATGTTTACTCACAATAACCTTTATTGAATTGAAGTATTTATTATTATTTTTATTTACTATTGACGATTTTTATGCAAAATCATCTATTTTTATTCATTTTTCTTTTCAACATCACAAACAATTTCAGCCTCTGAATAGAGAGATCCCCACGACACTCGTATTATCTTTGACAAAGAACTGTCTAGCTCCAGGAATCGCTACACTCTTGACTGAGTAGTCAAACTTTATCTTTTTTATAGTTTTATAAGCTTTGTCAAATAAAAAACTATCTTGGGCCCACATGTGTCACCCAAAATTCTGTATACCCAGTCAGTGGTATTATGTCAACCTGAAATATTCAACATAAGTGTAAGTTGAAGTAAAATTAGATTTCAGTTCACGGATTCCTACGTTTGACTTCCCTTTCCTTTCTTCATTATAATGACTTACATGACTGCTTCATTGAAGTAGAATTAACAAAGCAACTGAATACGACAAACAACGAAAATTTTCACCTTTTTTAAGTAGAGACAACTTTGTTAAAACTCCTTGTTAGTTCTGTTTACGCCTTTTGAAAATCTGACAACTTTTGAGAATGCTATTATTCCATGCAGGAGTTGTTTATCATAAATATCCGCTATTCAAACAGCTTTTTTGAGTTGACATCAAGTCTAAATTTATGATTGCCTAAGAGAACACCTAAATGATATGTTCAATTGAGCTGTATTCTGCAAATTGCTATTTTAGATTTCCGGAAGACTACACAACAAAAATACCAATTACAGATTTATTAGTCAAAGTAAGCTTCCATAACAAGCAAAGTTTGAATTAATTTCCAAATTTGTATTTTGCCAAATTGCCAACTCCTGAAATATGCCAAGCATCAAAGCCATCTTTTAATGAATGTCAAACAAACAAAATCCAGTTTTAGATGTAAACACACAGACATGAAAATAGTGCAAATGCTCATTCATCATGTTTGACATGCTTTATCTACCTACCTAATTTACAAGTTCCAATTTTGGATTAAAAAACTTTTGTTCATTTTAGAGATGTAGCCTACAGATTTGTTGAATTGCCAAATAAATCCACTATTCACTAGTATTGCATTTTTGACCGATAGTTTATGATGATATTTCACCTGCTCATTTTATTCCATCAACATTACTTTTAGTATCAACCTTTCAGAAAATTTGCACCAATCATTTGTGATTTTTTAAAAAGACATCCCGATATTGGAGTGGCAGCGCACAGGGAAACAACTTTTGTGTACTTAGAGTTACACTTGATGGAAGTCGACAGACAGGTTGCAATCAATAAACTTTCACTCTCGCAAGGGAAGGAAGTTGAACGGAAAAATAGAAGATCTTTTTCTGCCCCTAGTGCTTTCTCTGTACGCTTTTCCTGTCCGCCTCGTTCACAAACTTTGTTTTGGTACACATTATGTACTTTTCATACTTCAACTCTTATCATCATTTATTATTTCAGCACTAACCAAGTACTGTTTTTTCTTTGGTTTACATAGAAATACAAAAGTTTTGCAATACAATGCTCCGAATAATTTCAGATTGCACTAAAAAGTGTACTAAACTTATTTAGGCATGAAAATTTGTGTCTACAGACAGACCTCTTCAATAGATTACAGTTTTGTTATATTTGTTCTGTATTTTTAATACGTTGAACAAAATTATTTACAACTCATCACTCGTACTTTTTATTTTGTAATATATCAGTAGTATCATATGAAGGTGAACACGAGTCAAGCAGGACAAATATCAAGCATAGTTTCCTACAACTGACAACGTCATCAAGGTGAAGATGATTTTGATAAAAATAGACAGATTTTACTCATTTCTTATGTGTTCACCCCTCGATTCCCTTATTCTCATAAACTTTACATTTCCGGCGAGCATAAAATATTTTCAATCTTCGCATCCTATTTTTGTACTTTACAAATAAAGTTATTCCGTTAGTATAAACCAGCTTACATATTAGCCAGCATTATCATGCATCCATAAGTTGTAAAATAGTTCCCATCAAAAATTTTATGTATAAATGATGGATCTAATAAAGTGCTCTTTTCTCTTCATGACACAGAATTCGAAGGCTAGCTCCCTCCTAAATATTAAAGTTTTTGCTGTCATGCTCCATAATGTTTGTAAAACATCAAAAAATATTTGGTCATTTTCAGTTGGTTATGTGGCAGCTCAAATATAAATTCCTTATTGAATTGGTCATAAAGTCAAGTTGAAGCATAGGTACGGAACTTTTTACTATCGTAATGTGTGTTGCCAGTGTCCTACTCATATTCTGCATGTGACAAATTGAACTAGGAAAACCGTAGTCATCTGAGATTCTTCGTAGTTTTAGATAATATCAAGTTCAATTTTATGAACCGATAATCTGACATGTTTTATCGAACGTGAGTAGAATATACCATCAATATTTGCTAGTTTATTGTTTCCCAACAAATTAATTGACGAGTGTTTTTCCATATTAAATGAACTTGTCAGTAGCTAACCATTCTAACGTGGATAAGCAAAGACTAGCAGTTTTTGTTTCAGTCTGTCAATTTAAAGTGATTTAGTTCGCTACTATTTGTTGCCCAGGTTGTAAGAATAATGTGGGCGATCGAACGCAACGTACTGCTGTAGTTGAGGTGGTAAAAGGATACTACACAATAACCTAATAAGGTTGTAGTAACAAGAGCAAGAAAGATTTATATCGCAAAATTTAACGCTTATATTCTATTCTACCATCCTACTAAAACACCAAGGGTTCCTCCTCGAACCATTATTCAGTTCGATTATTTTAAATGAGTGAAGTTATCTGGTTGCTTTGTAAAGCGGAGACATGTTTACGTTTATATATTGGATTAGAAAAGTTGTTGTTGTTACACGTAAAACTACTTTCTTTCAAAAGTAAAATAACTGGGCACTTGAGCGTGTGTTCCCATAAATACGTTGTTGTTGTTCCAACACCATTAGCTCATAATTTTGTACCAGATTCGGTTGCCTGCCTTGTCTTGCTTGATGGAGTAATGTACATTATTTATAGGCCAACTTGTACATGAAACTGAGGATAGACTATATCGTGTTACTAAAGTAGATTTACTTTGTGTGTATCTTGTAACAGCATCCATTATGCATCTCACATTCCTTGCAGAAAAGTTTTTCCCATTTTCCACAGCTTGATATTATGCATTATTATTAAGAAAAATATTACGTTGAGCATGCAGCAAAAAATACTGGAAACGTAAAAAGACCAAAGGCCTAAGTCGTACCAAACAAACTGATAGTGAGTCTTGCAAGCAAATACATTTGACATGGTTATGGTTCTGTTGGAAAACACAAACAGTAAAACGTGTATAATGAAAGATGTGATCTTTTTTGCTATTTTATTAGACCCTATAGCACTTCGACTTTCAACACATGTATTATTCTTTGCTATAATCCTTTTGCTTTTTCACTGTTAGTTTGTGGTAAACTCATCCCATTGGAAAAGTTTTCACTAGCAAAATTTTTATACGTACATGTCATTCCTTATCCTCGTATTCATTGTTGGTTGCGTTCAATTTTCTACTCACTACACAAATCGATGTACGCATGGAAATTAATTTTTAAAGGATGTTTGGTGACAACTATTTGCTGCCAGTGTGGATATAGTACTACATATAAAATGTACACGCCACACATACCACAAAAATATGATGGGGCATCTGGTGGAATGGAACTTTGTCATTGTCGAAGTTAGAGCAATAAGAAAATTAGGTCTTTGCGATGCAAGAGGTAGCAATTTCAGATGATTTATTGTGCCAAGTTCTATAATGGTACAATATAGGTTTTATGTATGAAAAAGTGGAACAGATGTGAAACGACGAGGCTTCTGGTAGACAGTGGTTCGTGACAGGAATTTGCTTAATTATGTCTATCGATAATCCAATTATGTGGCCAGGCTTCAGATGACACCTTTCAAAAAGCGCAATTGTGCATCAATATTAGCGCACTTAATACGATCAAAAGAAATAACGTAGCATGCATAATCCATACCCAGGGAGACATCGTAGTTGGTTATCTTAAAAACAACTTGGAGATACACGATGTATTCAACACAGAGGATGATTTAGTTGAGCGAGTTCAAATGCTAAAATTGGCTTTATTTCGAAAAGTGTTTCACCTCCTACCATAATAACCGTTTTTTTCCTTTCCTGTTATTTTCTAAGGTTTAATACATATATAAATGGGCAAAAGTTCAAAGGGGAACCATTGTAAGGTTGACAATGGACAAGGGTGGATTTCTAATGCGATGGCCTGCTGGAAGCTATTTTGACATATGCTAGTTTCTCAAGCCCTATAACGCTAGCCTTGTAATTTCTTCTCTCTGATCCTTTTGTACTGGATTGTAACAAATTTCATTTTGCCCAATGCTACGATACTAGTTCAATATGCACGATTACCAGCACAGCACTTTTATTTGCAGAGAAAAGAAAAACCATATTGGCACTACCACGTACGGTAGGAAGGAGAGCGCAGAGGCCTCTTTCTCTCCAGAAAGGAAGTGAAAGTTAGGCAACTCAAAAGAAGACACAGAGACAGTAGCTTTCTCAGATAACGACAGTTGGCACTGCGCTCGTGCTTAAAAAGTGAAAGTTGTGTACGGACGTAATGATTTAAATTCTTTTGAAGACTTTAAAACATTTGTCATATGAGCGTACATCCAATTTGTGGGTCACGAAAAAGATTGTGGCCCAGTTTGTCCCGGAGGCTCCATTTTGTCAATTGCAATTGTGGTGAATAACAGACAAAACTGTCTTGTCATATCTATATCCTGTCTAACAAAGACTTGTCACGATTGTATGATCTGCCACGAGATATTTAGCAAAAATTATTTGCAAACGTCCTTACGTCTTAGGTTAGCCCTGCACAGTGCATATATAAAACTTGCTACTAACCAACATCACTACAGTTTTTGAAAAGCTTCATATAATAGAAAAAGAGAGATATAGTTAACATATTTCACATAACGTTCAAATCAATCAATAAAAGAAATATATGTATCATAAGCTGTATTATAAGTTTAATTGAATTACAGTTCAGAAACTCTAGCAAAAGTGTAGTTACAGAGGCTTGAAAATGCCTTACCATCATTTATTACAGAATAATTCGACTGACACAACCTACACATTAAAAAAAAGTATTAGAGAAACTAAGCATGGTAGTATAAATGATGTATTTATTTGTATCGAAGCATCCTTGAAGCGCTTTTCCTGGTAATCAAATTCAAGACAAGTTCTGAGAAATCTGTTAGTTTTTCTTCTTCTTTTTTTCTTCATATGTGCAAAGCAAATGCAAAATTATTGAAGCATAAGCGACAAGCGTATGAGTTTTCAATGTACCGAGAAAGAAAACATTGCGCTTTCACTGAGTTTATATCTTTCCAATACCAAGAAATTAATCCCAAGTATTCATCGACTGTTCTAGCACATTTGCAATATAACCAGCAGTGTCTTCTAAACCATATGTTATCATTTAGGTATTTTTATATTTATAGTTTATGCTTGGTGGTGTATTGAGCACTATCATTCCATGATAAATGTATTATTTTATGTATGACTGGTTTTCTATTGTTAGGGGAGTCGACCGGCTGCCACCTTGTGATATATAAGTTGTCAGCCAAGTGGATCGCCGCCAGCCTATCAAAGCATGCAAATAATATTTTTCAAGTATAACTCCATCTCATCCTGCCGAAAATGTAAATTATATGTGTTTTTCACCATCCTTATGATAGAAGAAACATATACTACTCGGAATTTGCATATTAGGTGTAAGCAAAGCATGTCAGAACAAAATAATGATAGTAAAAGTAGAACTGGGTGAAATTCAAGAAGAACTTAACTGCTTACCCTGTCTAGTAGCTGTTGACAATAATTTATTTACCTGAATAATCCACTCACATTTCATTCTTCTTCTCGTGGAATGAGTGAAACAGCGTGAGAAGTTTCTTGTGCTTGCAACGCAAACGTTCTGGTGAAACACAGTAGGTTAGACAAGTGTCTCTTTGATTGCCTATATAAGGTAATACGTGTGCTCTAAACTTACCTCTAGTTCAAAATATGTGTGATATCAAAATAATTTTCTGAAATTTAGAAACATTAGAAGCATGTTATCATTCCACAATTTGATGTGCATGCTTCCCTACATTTTACTCTCATTATAATTCTCTCATGTGCACATTACACCAAGCAGGATCATTGTGTCCTGCTGCTTTGTTTTTCCTCATATTGGCCAAGTCGGCTCCAATGGCAATATATGATAATGGAATGCATGCAATTTAATGAGACTCATTGTAAACTTTTCTGGATCTTCTCCACTTTGACTTGAGAGCAAACTAGACTCACAGGAAGGAAACAGATAAAAGTTCATCAACAACGGTTTCCCCTTTTACTTCCTACCAGCTATGAGCTATCCGGCACAACTTGATGATGCTTCCACTTCTACCGCGCGATCATCAGCTAAAGGCACTAGCACCGCGTTTTTGCATCCAATGCTCGGTCCGCCACCTTGTACTCAACATCAACAGTCATGCATTCGCTTCTCGGTAATATCAGAGTGACTGATTGTGAGTTTTGCTGGAAAAGGAATATCGCATGAAGTTTACAAGCATAAAATAGTTTCCTGGTTCGACATTAACTCGTCATTTGCAAAGGGGTTTGATGGCAAAGGCTGAGTACTTGTAGTGGGACTACTTACATCATGAAACCCATTACCACACCATACTACTTTACATTTACATCTCCCAGCAGCAAACAGACAGAAAGAGACAATGGAAGAAAGGTAGAACCCATGCTACTCGTTCCTATTTAAGTGCCCCCTTTTCCTCTTCTCCCTCAGTCTCCATTTTCTCGTTGAAATCATGCAAACATACACGTATGGTTCGAAATCACGTACTAAAAGGAACTACACACTTGAGTGTGTGTTGTTTGTCCGCAATGTTTAAGTATCCGTGTACTCTTGATGGAAAAGTACGATGATGATGATGACATGTTATGTGTTTATCTTCCATGGATGCGGTAGCAGCGGAGAAAGTGCATGAACCACCTACAAATACGATATGGATATTGTTATTCAGGGAAGAACAAGAATAATGCAACATCAGCAACAAACTTCAAACATAAAATAGAAGTGCACAGACAGATTTAGAAGTACAATGAGAAAACATACACAGAGATGGCTGCCGCCATTGCGTATGATATAATGCATATGTATATTATTATATTCTCTTCTCAAATCTTACTTACTACCTATGTGCCTTGTCTAATAGTTCTAAGGACAAGTTCCTTTCAATCAAACTTTTTATAGCTCGACAACAAAACTAGGTACGTTGACATTTTTTCTCCATAAAAAGTGAATATGAAAGACAACGAAAAAGTTGCACTAACAGAAAAATATATGGAAAGAAAGAAAGAAGTCTCAGGATACCCATATACAGCTACTTACACAAACACTGCATTATTATATTAATGGTGTCATAGGTTGCGCATTGTTCTTATATGTTCCTGTCGCATGAAGCACAGTATTCCGCTTCTTTGTTTTCCAACAAAAACACATAATGACTCGTGTCTCTGCACAGCACGCAGTGCCTCAGCATGAAATTTTCATGTCATGCATTAGGGTTTGTGATTTGTCAGTTTGCTCATAACATAAACACAAGTAGAATACAATAGTAAACTATTAAAGAATACATAAGATGAAAATAAGAAAAGTTTGCCGGTCAAAATCAGAATTCAGAAAATTCGTTTTGCAGCTTTTCTTATTACCTTCCACAGGTTTACTCTTGTTTCTGTCGTGCAACTATATAAGCATGTAATGGGAGAGGTGTATGTAAATGTACGTGTATAATTTAGAAGTAGCTTTCGCAAAGTTACAAATACCAAATAAAAGATGTAAAATTAGTAGGAGGAAAATGCAGTAATAAGAAGTATGTATGCATGTATTTCAGAGAAATTGTTTGTATTATTTATTTTACCACAGCTAGTCTACCTGTTTTGTACAAACTAGATGTATGCATGTTCAAGTTGCATGTTGTACATTATAACCTATAAACTTGTAAGATAGCAGATGGTCGACGATCTATTTAGTCATATGGACAAGTGTCAAGAAAAATAATAATGACGAATGATTACAAGGTACTTTCATTCTGTGACTAATAAAGAAAGCGTTAATAAACATTTTTTCAAATATATTTAATAACTTTAAACTTGTATTATTGTTGTTACGCATAAAACAATTGGATAAAAATATGTCGATTTGTAATTAACTCATAATAGGGTTTTAAAATCTTCTAGTGTTTGTTCTATTTAGTAAAATATTCCACGTACTAGTTAAATGATACTCAAAGGAGTTAATTCTAAATAGGACTCCTATATTGCATACTATATATAATATATGGAAGACTAACTGTAACTTTTATGTACTTGAAAACTTGGCCAATTAAACTTCTATAATTTCTTCTATGCCGTATAATGATTCTCAGAACAACTCCAAGTTCGATGTCTAAAACTGTTTAGCATTTTCCATGCATGAAAATATTTTACCAACTTTCTCTAACTTAAACAATGAAAGCAGTCTTATCCAACCAATCAAGCCAGAAAATTAGAAAAGTTAACTGCATTAAATATAATCAGCAAGTCTATTATTAATCCATGACACTTTTTTGTTACACCTGCACTTTGATGTCATGATAATGAAACAATGTTCCAAGTGCACAGAGAGTTGTAAAAAGTCCATTTTCAGGCACTATTACGTTATCATTACACAGTATTAAAAGTTTTCCATGCTGCTACAGGAGGTGCCCGGTAAAAGCAAAAGCCAAATCTAAAGGATTAACTTTCGTTCCTGTGCAGCAGATGTCCAAAATTGTATTACAGATGAGTAGCAAGTTGTGAAATACCTTTTTTGCTTACTACCCAACGGCATTATAGCTATTATATGAACGTATTCTAACTTATTGTGATGTGGTTACGTGGTTACCAAACAGTGCACGGCACCTAAAGACCAGGCATAACACTCATCGTGCGTAATTTGTTCTACAATGAGTGAAATCAGTGAAATATGGAGTAATATTACATAAAAATGGCCAACTGAGTTTCTTGGTTTAACTTTACATTACTTGCATTTATGATTGTGATCCTGATGTAAATATTTAGTTCCTTAGTTGCAAATAATCTGGTTTACGGAAACCGTTTTAGAAGTTGTGAAACATACTACAGAAATACAATATTTTCTCGTATTTCATCAACATGCAAGCAAAATTCGTTCCGAAAGCGAAATTCTGATGTTTCAACGCTTCTGGTGAAAATTTTCTTGTAAAACCCTTGTCACATCTGGGGCACATAAATAACATAAAAACTACTATAGAAATTTAAATTTCAACTCTGATATTCAGTTCTTACAAGTGGACTAGAAATAACAAACGGAAAAACATGTCGTCGACATGACTGCATTTTCTATATATTACTATGATCGTACTGGAAAAAATTGTAAAACAGTAAAACATACTTAATATTATGATAAAATAATCGTAATGAATTCATCCTATACTTCCTGTGTGTCGCGATTTGTGATTTTAAAAGCTATTTTAAGTCATGTATGAAATTCATATATATACTATAGAAGATAAATAGGACCAACCAGTGAAAAGAATATGGCTAATTTCCGGGAGAACCCCATTCCAGCAAATAGCATTCATCACCATCACGAGCCGTGCAGACAATCGAGAAACTACTTTGATTGAAATTTATGCCTTATAGATCCCTATAAATTACTGTAATCATCTTTCCCAACCCATCAATATATATATCCATGTACCATGGTATAACGACACAATGTATAACTAGTTTTCATGTATAAAAGTACTAAACAGTGGAGCATTTTTAAAAATTTAGTCCACTAAATTTCGTTATCCATATCGTACCACTTCTATTAGTAGAACTAAATTCAAACGGATCTCACTATTTGTTCATGATTCGCTGCGTTAGTTGAATTTTTCATTACAAACAAACTATAGAGGCATCCATTTGCTGAAAATGTGTGGGCAAGCTTGTGTGTGTACCCGTAGCGAGATAATCGAATGATCCGTGCCGACTATAAATGAGCAACCGTGGTAAGCCAAGAGTTTTTTATTGCATCATGTATTTCACATTATTTTCGGTTCAATTCCACTAAATTGATGGAAAGAAGGAGATCCTGTGTTGAAACCGGCTTCAGGATGAAACCACGAGTGCTCCGCATAATTTAGTTTAACACTATCAGATGTACATAGTATGTCACCCTTGTTGTTTCTGTTGTTCATGTAGTTTTTTTCTGTGTAACTATGTGCGTGTGTGAACAAAAAATAAATGATGGTCAACAATTGGAATTGGGAAACGGAGCAAAATATGGCAAATCCTTCATACGTGTACACAACAAAATGCTACACTTTCACTCTTTCTTGGTTCAGTTTACATCCCTGTGTCTGCAAAACGGCAAGTTGCTCCCTTATTTTTTTGGATAACAAAAGAAAAGGCCATGGGGACGATGGTGGCGACAACAGTGATGCTAGTACGTTTTGTTACCCAAGTGAAATGTTGACATGAACCAAATCTGATCCGACTATATATGTTTTCCGATGCATTCTTTAACAATATATATTACATAAAGTAGGTATTGGGCAGGCACATTTGTTCCTACGAAGGTATGCTTAGGTAAAATGTATCATCATTATTATTTTTATTGGTGCGGCAGGTCTGCTATTGAAGGGAACGAGATGTACTCGTTACCTCTGCTGGAAAATAAGTGTATGTAGCCTGTTTGAAAAAGTACGTTTTGGGAAAGTTAATATGACGCTACATTCGGATGTTGCCACACAATCCGTTCATTTTTTTCAGGCTGACTCCATGCGACAACTAGTTTGCCTCCTTTGGCAAGTAAGCCATCATGCTGATCACTAGGATGATGATACTTTTGAATGAAGCGAATGAGAGGAGTCATGAAACGAAATGTGGACGCTCTTCGGTTTCCCTCTGTAACATCATCAGCAACAGAAATTCTAAAAGCGTTCTCTTGTGTATTATTTACCAACCACCCTAAAGGACGGACACCAAACTCATATCGGTACGCGTAGAATTATAAGTGTACATATTAATATATATACCAGTGGTGAAGGTAAAACTGGTACTTCCTTGTCACATAAAGTCTTATGTGCACTTTTACAAGCATTGTATTGAACATTTCCTCGAGTTGACAATGGAACGTACAAGACTTGACTTGATGACGGTGCTTTTCTCCCTTTTCATCTTTAGCTATATAAACAGTCTCCTTGCTTTCTCCTCCACTTTCACCACTAATAAGGTTGGCTTGCCAATCTTTTGCAATTTCCCAGCTTTGTGTGTATACCTCTGCACATGCATGCACTAAAATTACGTGCGTGCGTGTATTATTACACCCTGTGTGTGTGGATACAAAAAAGTGGACAAAGGTTTATTGTATTTTCTGTGGTAGTTGAATAGCTATACTTATGCAATATCAAAATAATAGTCAATGATTACATTATGTGGGTATGAATGGACTGAGGGAGTGAGTCCCATTATATTGAATAACTTGTTTATGGGATAAGACCTACTTACTTCCTTTATCCTTTACTACACACACACAAGCCTTTTCCATACATACATAGCTCCGGTAGACAAGTGCACAGACTGCAAAGGGAAAGGGAAAGTACTTGAGGTTGCCTATGAAGTGGCCGTCCTCTGTTCAACAAGAAGAGAAGGAGAGAAGGAAGAGCAAATCGTGAGGTTTTTTTCCGAACAAGTCTTGAGAGAGGCAGGGAAGTAAGAAAGGACAAAGAGTGGACTCTGTGACTATATTCAGTGTGCAAAACAGCATCTATTGTGTATAAAGCTCGTTTTTTTCCAGTCCGCCAAATCCTTGTTAAAGTTCGCCCAACGAGGAAAAATGTTTGTTGTCACATTCCCTCCCTTTCTTCATCTTTTTATGCTATCTTGAAAGATAATGTGGTCGTTTTCCCCTTTATGCCACCATACATATTTCGATAGAGCTGGAACATCTTTTCCTTTGCTTCAAGAGAGGAAAAAAGGATTACTGATATCGTGCCTCCACTAGTATGGCATGCCATCACTATTACTAAAACTACCAGATAATTTTCTCCCTTTAACTTTCACATTTTTTTGCATAAGAATTGCATGACATAATTTTCTTCCAACTTCTATTCCTCTATATGTTCTGTAGAAAATAAATTGAAAGGGATCTTCTACAACATAGAAAAGTTTTGAATAGACTCTGTTAAAGAAGGTAGAAGTCTAGGCCGAATATGTGATCATATAGTAGAAATTTTGCAGACACAAAAAGTTTATGTGATAATTTACTTTTTTACTTTTATATAAATTACGCTTGTTTTTCTATGTCATTACTATTATTTTCACAAAACAGACTCTTCTTCAGCAACAAACAAGTGAATATAATATGCTGCTCATTCTCTTTTTCTCTTAGTTTTTACAATGAAACAACTAGTAGTAAATATATACGAGTATTTTGAGAGAAGAATTAAATGAGAGATAAGGTAACACACAAACAGATGTAAATATGACAGAACTGTCATTAGCATACATATAGCCCTGTCATGTTATCCATTTTCAGTAGTAGTTAAAACAATTCTTTTTATGGGACTGCTCATTAAAAATTCTTGTTTCTTGGAGTTCTATTTTATCATTATTATTATCATCATTAGGATATATACTTTGCCTACGTTCTACAGAAAAAATTAAACAATGTAAATTGACGAAAGACTTTTTTTTGTAAAACAACAGTTATTTCTCAATTCTCAAAAGGTTTTTAACAGTTAAAGAATCTATCCTTATATGTGCGCTATATCTAAACATAACTATAAAAATGTTAAACTTAGGTAATACGGCAAATTCTAAAATTACATAAACTATTAAGAGCTTCCTTTGCGAAAATCAAAACCGGAGACTTTGCTTTCCCTTTTTTCTTATCATCATAAACAGCATAAAATGGCGTCAACATGAAAGGCTTTTAACGTCTCGTTGTTTGTTAAGCGTAAAATAGAAAGTAGAGACGATGAAGGGTAGTGCAAATAAATTGGATGGCCTGCTTGATTGAAATTACTCAATTTTGTGGGCTTCGTAGATGAAACAGTACTCCCACCAGTATTACTACTTTTAGCTTTTCTTTTTCAAAAAAGTTTAATTACTTTCTCTAACAAAAAAGCTCTCGTACGTTTCATCGAAGTTCGTTATAGTTTCTTTAGTTTTAGGTAACTGTAAAAGCAAAGTCGTCTACTACCACGTAATGTCACTCAGTTGTGGGTGGAAAATATATAAATTGCCTTGAAAAAATGTGTGTTCACAAACAAGGTATGCAAATAGAAATGTGACCTCTTCTTTTTACTCATTTGTTATACCATTGGAATAAATAAAATGTTGCGGAACGGTATTTGTAACAAGCGAAATTATAGATAGTGTACCATTTTCAGGATTTGCTTTAAGTTGCTGCTTAAAATAATTGCAACAAATATGGAGAATCCGTGTTTGTAAAAGAATAAAAATATTATATAAATATATTTTGGCGCATTAGGATTTTTACTTTACCGTCAAGCCGAGCTAACAAAACTACCCAGTTCTATGACTCAAAGTGTCAGTCTCTTGTAATGTAAATGAATTATGGGACAAAGGAATTCTAATATTCTTGAACGTGGCCAGGAGGAGAATGATGATGAAGCTTGTTGTTCATACCTTTCATAAAATATCTGTGCAATAATACAGAAAAATACAAGGTAGGATGCTGATGTTGGTTCCTGTTATTTCCGGGATTATATTTCTATGGTACTGAAACCGATTATATTGCATAATATTAGATACGTTGGCAGGGATCCACAGCATTCTTGCATTTGTTCGTATAGATGGATATACGACATATCCCTAACACTCTTTTATTAGATTAAACCGAGATGAGAATAAATAACATTTGTCATCATCATTAGACAAGTTGCAATCTTTTGATCGTGAAACGCAGCGTGTGGTAACCTATGAAGATGATATGATGATGGGATGGAGATGGAGAGGACGAAGCAGCACAACCATTACATCATCCAGCAGCACGATCCCACGAAGGATAACACGAGGCAGCAGTTTTCAATTTCATCAAGGGAAATATTTTGTTAGCGCTCCTCTTGTGCCTTTTCCTACTTGCATCCGTTTGTGTAGCAAAGTAACGAAGCATGCACGTATAGCCAAGGCACACACATTCAAGCCCTCTGCCAAAAATTTCCAACGTAAATTACTACATAGATCGCCTCATAACTTTCATTAATCCAATATGCTAATTTGATTTACTAAATGAAATAGATCATACTATCTCGTATCCATGTAGCGCTCCCTCTAACCGTTCATCAATTTAATGTGTCTACAGTCTACAACGGACAGGCAACAGTGATTAACGTTTATGTCTCAACAATGTTACACATTACTCAGAATCATGCGTTTCCCCTTGAACTTTACACATGCATGAAAGGGAGCAAAGCCAACTAGGCTTCTTCTTTTTTTAGCGCTGTTAACCTTAAATTTTGTGTATACTTATGCCACAAAGTATATACTTTGCAAATTGGTAGAATTTTATTAGGTTTTCATGAAAATTGTATTATTCTACGTTCACACGTACAGGTTTAATCTTCATAATGCGTGTCAACGATTGGTATATCGTTGTTCTCCCTAACCCAAACCATAACATAAAACAACATACATAATATCTAAATTCTTGCAACTTTGCTGAGTACATTGAGAGATTGGGATAATCTACAGGTTAAAGAGTTAATTACCTGCTATAATGGATGTGTACCATTATAGCCATGAACTTCTCCACACACTATAGGAGCTTAGAAAAATAGCCTATTTCATTGGTAGTCACCACCTGTGCTTCATCATATTTACAACTTTATCACTACTTCAAGTCAAACTTCTTTTGCTCGCAAACTAAAAATTTACAACTAGTTTCCCGAGAGTGTGTACATACTCTGCACATTGCTCATCATCATCAAAAGAATCCATTATGGCTTTGTGGTTGATCACTTTTTTCATTTCTTTACGACCAGGCAATATAATCCAGGGGAGATAGAGAGAGAGAGACAGGAAAAAAGCTTCAATAATTTTTATGTAGAAGTCTAACATTTTTGGAGGATAGGGATAATAAGAAAGATGACACCAAACATTATTAGTCTTCGCTCCACTCGCTCTAAGCAAAAAGAACTTGACGAATCCATTATCATTATTGAACCAGAGAAAATTACGTAGATATATAAAGAAGGAAAATAAGTTGTAAGAGTCAGACGTACTCTCACTCTCCATAGTTGCGTGGTTATCTTTAGGCCAAGACGGTATATTGCCTAATGTACACATTCCATGTAAACTATTTGCACACGAATAGTGGTGTGTGTGGTGGTGGTGGTGGGAGAGCAGGAAAAAGGGCGAAAGTGTTTTTGTTGGTTTTTTTCGGAGAAGAATTGACTAACATTCTGTGTAATTGTCAATGCTTCTTTTTCACCCACCACACACACGAACTTTTATGCATTATCCTCGTTTCCTCCCTGTTCGCCTCTTTCTTTTCCATCTCCTCGTACCCCTCCTGCTCTGCTAGCTTCTTGTAGAAATCTTGCCAAAAGCCATATTATTGTTAGTTTGAAATGAACAATAAAAGCTTCTGCCCTACCATTCTCCTTTTAGAGTAGTCACTCTTTTCAAGACATTTCTTTCGCTGGTTTGTTCTCACAGCGTATATATGGTATTGTTGAAAACTCATAAGAGGAAGGACTGAAATAAATCACAATTTCTCAAGAATATTATTGGCAGTTGGGAATTACATAGTGCACGGCTGTTGTAGTACATGGTGGAAGTATACCACCCGTTTTGCGCCTTTTGTGAAAGTTTCAAATATTTGGAGGAGCGTTCACTGTTAGTTTTTTGCGTGGCAACCGTTTAATAGGCATGTGTATATTTATACATAACAGAAAGTTAAGTAGGCAAACAATTCAGACTCAAAGAAAAAGAGAAAGACGCAGCAGTCATTGCTATTGAATTATTCAGTGGGACCGACTTAACTGAATACATTTGAACAATGTTTTTGCAAATGTAATAACCAGTGCACATATACTACCTTTTCTGAACTTTTCAAGTTATTTCTAGAATGCAGCTACAAAGCAATAAGAATGATGATGTAGCCTTGTAGCCATGAAAATGTTTTCTTATTGCTACTGCTCACTGCACGCTTGTCCCTTTGATGCCAAAGCTGTTAGTCTTGCTTTGTACCTTCAGCAAGTTAGACCATTGACTAGGACATGCCCTGATTACAGGGTGCTTTTATGCAGAGATGCAAACAGTATTATTTCTGACTCAAAGTGCACAGGAAAAACCGCAGTTGATTGAGGCACCCATCACCCATCCCTTTTGAGCTGCTTCTGAGTAAATTGCTTTGTATTACTATAATTTCCATAGTGAGTCCTTGATTAAAAACCAAAACATGATCTGGTGATGTGTACCAAGGACAATGAGATTTCCATATGATAGTAATTGTCTTCATGTTGTAATTAAACACACAGGGTATAGTGTTGATTTTTGTACAGCTGCTAATTTATTCGTTCAATTTGCACTACTATAAGTAACTGTTTAAATTCTTGTCCTGATTCTTGAATTATAGTCAATTCCACATTACAAAAAGCATTATTGTGCCCTGTAAGCTGATAAAGGCGGAATTTATCTAGAATTGCTATAGCAAACAAATAAAGTACTACAACGAAACTGAAATTTTTCGAAGAACTAGCATATAGACAAAGGTGATGTACAGTTGCATGTAACTTCCACGAGAAAAATCATTGGAACCAAACTGTGTACATAAGCGTCTCTTTGTACTTTCCAGTATCACTCAAACCACCTATAAACAAGATGCTGCACGTTTAGCTTTGATGTTTAACCAAGAAATTGCAAAAGCCCATATAAATATTTATACGTGGCACATAAAAATTATAACAATATCTAATGTTATGCTGATTATTTTCAGATCTCTTACTCTATTCAAAACAAAGTAGGGTAAAGAAACAAGAAGAGAACATGCCATAAGAGTCTCCATTCCGTGAAAGTATGCTTTTTATTCTGAGAGTTGAATCACGAAAGGGAGAAAGTAAGTGAAAGATTCTTCTATAACAAGCAACTGGAAATGCTAAAGAAACGTTTCTCTAATTTAATCTTGACATGAACATAAATATACACAAAGTGTACTGCTTATATTGATATTATGTCTCATTCTTCTTGCTTTCCCCCTGTTCCTCACTTAAGCCACTGCATACATATTTATAAAGCTATTCCGGGAGTCTGCATGCTTTCTTCGTAAATCCTGTAAATCCATTTCAGGATCCTTCCCACAGTGAAATTTGCAATCCTCGAGGAGACAAAAGTAAAAAGCGCCGACAGCAGCAGTTAGTGCGGCATCAGTGCCACTTTGAGTACAACAACATAACAACATCCCCTTTCACCTTTACTTTTGAATCGTCGCTTTTTTGTACATTACATAATAAGGGAAATCGCCCAATTTGTATTTATTTATTTTTCGTGCGGCCCCCTTCACAACAAACGACTGAAACGACCCACTTTCCATTTTACTCTTTTTAGCTTGCATAATAATACAAATGATTTTGCAATCTGAAAAGCAGTTAGTTCCATATAGCGAAAACTCTAGTTGTCAGCCATGAAGTATATATAAAAGTATTGTTGCCAAAAACAATGTGCCCAATTTTCATTACCTTGATGATGCATCACATGTTGCCCTGCAGTATATTGGATTAGTATAAAAAGACCCTTCACTCATCCATTTGAAAATTTTGTTAATGCTATCATTGTAGATTCGTTTGATAGTCAATGTTGCATAATACAACGGAAACACCGTACCTTGTTGCTTTTTTTTGTAAAACGATTTCTTAATGAAAAATATAACAGCCAATCAATTGTTCAATGATTGTAGTGTTTTTCCAATACAAAATTCATCATGTTCATACATCAATTGCATAAAGTGCAGATGCAGGCATCCAAAAGTATTTCAGTTACAACGCAAAGCTTTATGGTATGCATGATGCTATCTCTTTTCCGGTCGTTGAATTCTCCAGTCTCTTGTAAGAGGATAATGAATAGATTTTGATGGTACTTATTCATAAGTCATGCTACATTATTTATTTACGTTAAGCAGAGAGTTTTAGCTGCTGCGAGATATGACATGGAAAAAGCTACTGCATACTACGTAAAGCCTTTTATCATTTCTGTAACAATTTTTGCTTACCTTCCATGATGGAAGCGTTATGCCTTGAGTTGAGTCCCCAGTGAGATTTGCACTGCTACTGGTAGCCCCATAGTTTTGAGTATGGCGATTCAAAAGATTTTGAGCGTATGAGCTCCCGGCCTGATATGCTGAGCAGCTAAGCTTCATTTTTTCGCCCCCTGTACACAAAAAGAAGCAGACTAAAAATCAGAAAAGTAAATCCAAGAAATCTTAATAATAATTCAAGTTGAGAAATAAATGATAACAACAACTGAAAGGTATAAAGAGATTGTGGTAAACACGTCAATGATTTCAATGTACGCGTACATACGCCTCAAATCCAAGCAAATGAATCCAAACAGTGCAGTTGTCTACGTTCTCATATCTTCTTGTTTTTTGCAAACTCTGTATTTCTGCGATTACCACACCATATCTATCTACATAATGGCTTTATGCTCGCTGTATTGATAGTGAAAGCCGATGTGACCAGATAATATTTTCTATTCTATAAATCTATATTGTACACTGCATTGAACTAAACAGAATACAGCAATAGGAAAATTCGCAAAAGTTTAAATGTCATTGTTTAAGACAGTCTTACTTATGCATCTGCATTATCAATGTTACTAAGTAAATCTATCTGTAGACGGTAAGCATCTTTATAAAACGTTTATTGGTTGCCATGCAAAATGCACTCGGGACACACGCTGGAAATTATGGTGACATTTGCCCAGGGAACAGCTTAAATAGAACATGAATCTGGAATTCCTCAGGAGTCCGAAAAAAGGTTACATAGTTACATTTCAATTTGCAAGGAGCATCAATGCCATGCTTTTTAGTTCAGCAAGAATTGAAACTTTGTGTACCCGCGTGGAAACTGTTTGAGGCAAACTGTAGGAAAATATTGGAGGCAGAGCCGTTACCACCGTACTGCCACCAATGCCAAAATTATCACTCAATTATAATTGAAATAGTGCTCATTATTGCAAAATAGCTTTTCATTCTTCAAATTTATTATTAGTATTTCATGTTAAAGCTGAAATGCTCCCTACCAGCTCATGTCTGCCAAAAAATGGATCAAAATGCAAAATGTTTGACTTGGAATGTGTTTGTTTTCGTACAAATGTGCTTTCATAATCACTTTTCCGGTGATTCTACACAAAAGTGGAGAAGGGTCGGTTTTGCTAACGTTGCTGATTGCATGCTTCGCACACAGCTGCAAATGTTGTTTCATGTGGTGCATACAAATTATTCAAAATCACGGATATTCATGTGAACATACAAGCAGTGGTAGTAGATTGGTTATAGGCTAGGTCGTAGACTACTGATACAATATTTATTTTCATAGATTATTACAACAACTTCATATAATACTGTAAAAACACAATTGCAAAAATGGTTTTGAAAACGATTTTTTGGCTAATCAACTGATATATGGTTCCATCTGCAGGATAAACAAATATATATAACATAACCGTTTCGCCTCCAAACGCAAGTCAGTAATCATCTTATTTTTCTTTTGAAGGCTGAAAACTACAAAAAAGGACTTACGAACTGGTATAAACAGTGGTAAGCCATAAGCCATTGACCAACTTAGATTGGGCCCACGCGTTCCCCACTAGGTATTTTATTTTTTGACATGATTCTGCAACAAGCGTAGCAAAACGACGCGCATTTATTATAGTTGTCTCATTTTAACCACAAAAGTATTTCCCTGTGGTAGTGTGCCGAGGCAACTTTGCGTTTCTCAACAAAATATTTATTTATCCCCCACTGACAAAAGAGCTATTTTCCGCGTACTTTGCCTACTTCACAAGATATGGACTGCGGAAGCACATAAATAAAAAAATTATGCTTTGCATACATTTTTCCCCTTTTTTCTATCTTTCCTGTTCCATCTCTTCTTCTGCTCCCTTTCCCTCTCTCCCTCTTGCCCTTCTATTTCTTTTTTACTTGAATCTCATTCCTTTTTCCAAACCAACAACCAACGTATTATTATCACAAGTTCTATAGAATATATATGCCTCTGAAGAAGAGAAGGCAAAGGACGAGAGGAGTACAATGACGCTAGTTTCTCTTTCACAACGTTCACATCATTCTCATCATCATCATGACTACCTCTGCCGTCTTCCTCATCCCCCATTAAACAGTCACAGAAGCCTCTTTAAAAAGAGAAAGCCCTTCTTTCATGCCCTATACTCCTTTCTGTGTGTACTGACGAGAGCGTGTACACTCAAAAGTAACAACGAACATCTGTACACAACAGTCCACACATTCTATTGTATAATTTTTTGCTAGGCAATCAGATATTATTTTGCTAGTTGATGGGTGTTCATGCAAGTTATATGTGTATTCTATCTCTGTACACATTGCAAAAACTGAGCTTGTGATGCACATCATCATCATACAAGCTCCGCTATTGATGCCTATTTCTGCTTGACTTTCTCTTTGTGTATATTACTTTCCCCAGCACAGCTTTTCTATTCTACCTCTACATGGGTGAAGTATAAGCTAAGGTGGTTAATCCTTTTCCACGGAGAGAGAGTCGTCTTCAGAGGATGCTTATTTTCTACTTTCACTTTTCAATTTCATTCTTATCATCAGCGTCTCCTGATTCCGAAATCTAGAGGCAGTATAAACCCGTACAACTGGGACCTAGGAAAAAGGCCTTCCATCATATTATAGCTGTATAGAGAATACAGGCCGTGTAAGTACAAAAGTAAAAAGAAAGCGAGAGAAAGATGATGCTGTTTTTGATGATGATCATCATGTGTATGACTTTTGCGTGCATTTGCAGAGTGTTACACGTTTATTCAGGAAACGGCAAGCGTAGGCATCATCACCATCACCACCACCAAGAGTCAGAGAGTAAAAGATAAAGATGTTCTCAGCTGAGAAGCGAAAAATGATGAGAGGAAAAAGTAGATGAGTTCCTTTTTTAAAAATATATAGTAGATCGTTGGGTGATTTGCTTGCTAACGTGCTTAGTATTTTTTCTATGGTGGGTGAGCTAGCGTACACATAGACATTTTATTTTTGTACTCTAGGTTTCGCACACAAAAAACTGTCTTCATTCTTGTCTAGCATACAAGCCTTCATCTCTGTGCTGCAGCATTATCATTATTATTATTATTACATGTGCGTGTATATACAGATATACACAACACCAAACAGCAAAAATGTAGATGTTGTAGTACAATTCTCTTTTCACTTTTTTTCTTTACATCTTCACTGGCTTTGTTCGTATTGCCCTGTTGTTGTCCTCTCGCAATGAGTGTGTGCACACATAGAAAGCGACTCAGCTCTGTGATACAAGCACGCTTCAGGATGAGGAAAAGAATGGGAGCAAAAGGGGACTGCAGGGAATATAAAATAATTCCGCTATGACTCATGATGACTGTTGAAATACGAAAACATGTATAGTTTTTCAGGGAAAAGTGGATGATTGAATGTTCGCGTGTGCTTATAGACTATCTGTTCATGAACTCTGTCGTTCGTTTCGTACGTACAACTTTACAGACTTTTTGTGGTTTCTCTTCCACCACCTTCTCCTCTTCATGCCTCATCTTGTTCAAATGAAGAAAAAATGTATGAATGCAGAGAGGAAGAAAAAAAAACGACAAAAAATCTTGAACAATTTGTCTTGTCTCTCTCCATTTGTTTTGTTCCCTTCATGGTCGCGGTTTTCTAAGGCAGCCTGTAAAAATGTTGTATCCTGTGGTTATGCTGCGTCTCGTCGAGAATCGAATTTAGGGATAAGCCATTTTTCCTTACTACTTTATATTATGTTACTTCACTTTAAAAGACAGGGTAAAAAGCAAGTGTGTGAAGAGACATGATAAGAATATGATGCTTTTACTATTTATCATCTACTGCTTAACTAAACGACTAGTACATGAAACACGACAGATGATGGAAGTGAATGATTGTGTTTACGATTTGGAGAGACTTGCTTCTCCACATAATTTTACAAACGATATAACAATCAACAACTGCAGTAGCATTGCTACTCGTGGCTTATCTTTACACAGTTCACGCTCTCCACCCTAACCCCTATAATGTATCTGGGTCATTAGGTTATCGGACTAGGTTTCACTCGAACCTCATGTCTTTTGATCTAATGCACGCTAACTAAGAAAATGGCAGGCAATTTGCAGAAAGAATTTGCTTGCTCCAGAAACCCGTTTCTAAGAATAGACCCCCACCTACCTAAAAGTTACTGGGTACAAGTACATTTCCGAATAGTCCAAAGTTTCAAATTATGTTTCAAAAAAGCTTGCAGACTAAATCAAAAGTTTTGCTGCTCGTTCCTCTGGCGTATATGCTTAAAACTCGTAATTATGTAAAAACACCATGCTGGTTTTACGGTTATATATGTATAAAGAGAAATCATTCAAAATAAGCCACTTTTTCATACAGGTACATTTCAAGCTGCGCAGTTTTGGTGATCCATCAGTCAACTTAGACGACATTGAGGCAACTTCATTCTGTCTGTCTCTTTGAAAGTTGAGTTATACAGTTTCCTCCCACCGACATAAACTTGCCGGAATCATATGTTTCCAATAAATGGCCCTATTAACTATGACATCCTGTAGGTATAACACATAAACGGTTTTCTTCTCTAAAATTATGTGCATAACGGGAATGATATGATATCATTAAACATTGAGAGACGTTTCTCGGCTGCAGCAGGATATATTGGTAGTTACACAGTCATTATGGAGTTTTTGCCAGCGCTTAAGTTGATGGAAGAATGAATTCTGCCAAATCTCGACCATCATATTATTATTATCCTATACCCATTCAATTGCAATAGCAAATAGCATGGAAGCAGTTTGGCTCATCATCCTTGATTCCAGCAAAACTATTGTCGATAGAAAAAGTCGTTTGGGGAGCAAGCAGCCTTCGAAATGTCAGTTATCCTAGTCCAACTAGATGCAAATCTTGTCAGACACACACACTACACATTATTCTATGCGGGTGGTCGTTTCTCTAACTTTTCTCTCTGTTTTGTAGGCTAGAAAGCATATAGGTTATATACTGAGTATATATAACAATTTTGTCTATATCTACCACAAAAAAAAATATGTACTCAAATGAAATGATACGATGCAATTTTTTCTTTTATACATATATTTCATTCAATTATTTCACGAGTATCACAATTTAGCTTTTGGTACTTGCTATACGATCATTTTTACACTTGACTGGCAACTAGCTTATTTGAACAGGAATCTTTTAAATTCATCAATCACTCCGAATTTGTCGTTTGAATTAAAAATCCTGTGGTAATCACCAATATCAAAAAAGCAATTTATTGAACGTATCCAGTGCTTGTGGGTGGAAGGTTTTCAAGAATGAAAGAATTCAGCTTACTGCACTGGACTTTGATATTATTTTTGGATTTGTGTTGTCCTCTAAAAAAGGTGCAGTCAGGCAGTACAGGTTTTGTCATTAATATTTGAGAAGTTCAGTGAACCTTGAATAATTGATACGAATTACTGTCTCTGTACGCTTGTGCGCCTTTCCCTCGCTTGTCGCGTCCATGAAGCAAATTGTATTTCTTTTTTAATGAAACCATGTAAAACAGTGCCAGTGAGGTGGATAAATGAATGAGAGTTGGGACAATCTCAAGCTAAAGCTGTTATTGCTACAGGGAATCGGCAGGCAGTCGCTGTACTTCCTTTGATGTGAAGCTGAGTTTGGAAGCAGAAAATGTGATTTTTGAATTTCTTTCCTAATTAAACCTTTTTTCATTACACAACTTCAATACAATCAATTTATTTTTTCATTCGTCCTTGTGCTCCAGTTCTCGAAGAAAGCAAGTGACAAGCTTGGATCCGCATTGAGAACACGACATCAAGCGAAACCCTTCACTTTATTTCAGGTTTTATTAAAACGACAACGATGGTAGAAACCAACCGCTACGTATATTATTATTACCCCATGTTTCCGGTATTGTTGGTGGAGGCTCAGTCATCGAAGAATTAGAACATGCACTGGTCTGTTGTTATATTTTCTTCAGAACATACATAAGCTAATTTAAGCAATAAAAAGAGATAAAGACAGAAAACAAAAACGTAATTTGTATGAGGAAAACGGGGCTAAAAGAGAATATACATTTTGCCTACTACAAACGTTCAGCTTCATTGTCATAATCATAAACATCCTTGGTAGAGCATTAGAAATGCTCGCTGCTAAAAACGATATGTATATAAAATTGTTTGCTAGCAAATCGTGATAAGAAGAAGAAGCAAATATGAGCTGGTTTAGAGCCCATTTAGCCTGCGTGCATGATTTAAAAATAAATTAAAATGTTTTAATTTTAAATAAAGTTTATGTTTCTGTCACACTGTTTGTCTGTGTCTTTTCACACGGAATGTATCAACTACAAGGCGGATTTGAACCAGATTTGCAAACTTATGCTTAATTGGTCAGATTTTAAGTTCCATGTACATACTTCATCATGAATGACTGTTTACGGAAGTTATTTCTAATATTGCTAGAGTTACAAACTTAAACTCTCCGAACTTTCAACTGACAAGCCAACTAGATACCCGGACCTGATACCGCTGTTTCATTTGCTCGTATCATGATCACTCCTGGTAATTTTGAAAAAATATTCTTTCCATCAAATTCCTTTTCATTTGAAGTTAGTACTTAAGCGTTCGTCCGTGTCCGTGAAAACACATAATAATACGAAATAACATTATGCGAGAAAATTCGAAGAACACTTACTATTGCGTATTTCATGTGTATAGTATTCAGTTATAACTATAGGATCCGTTCAGAATGCTAAAGTAAACACGTGTTATTGAGTGTTGCCTCAAGACCTCACAGACATTCTTGATGCAACCTCTTTATGACAAAGTATGATTATCACTGATCCTGAAGCGATGAAGTCTCACAATGATTGCAAAACGGTGCTACACTTCACAACTAACTTTGAGAAATAAGAAAAGTTCCAAAAGAGTGTTGACTTGCTCATTTAATAAGTAATATGAATGACAAATAGATTTAGATCACATTAGTGTCCAATCACAACTACAACGCATTATTTGAATCAATTATAGTTTTCTGCAATACATCATTAGCATCACATCATAAACAACCGTCATGCAAAAACACTTTACTCGCTTGCGCTGTTTGTTTCGCCAAAAGTACTTTGAGAAAACTTTTCTAATTTGGATTGTGTATTAGGTACTAGTAAGTTTAGCATTTTTTAGGAGCTTAAACAAGCACTCAAGGAGTCAAAGACACCATGCCATGTATGAACAGAAGCATCATATCATATGGAACAGATTCAAAAAACAATCAGATAATTGCTGGAAATCCTTCAAATCGCATACTTTTGACTTTTTACACATGATCAAAAAATACATCTCATAATAAACTAAACTGTAGTATAAATCACACAATATACAAAACAAATGAAATTCCAAAAACGTAATACGTAAAAGCCAAAAATGTTTGCATTGTAAATTAGTGCAAAAACATTGATTTTGAAGTAGGCGTGGGTGAAAACCAACTTCCAAACCAGTTGAAGTTGTCATTGCGCATCGTGTATAACATGAAATTAGAGTCACGTTTGTAAGACGAATGAATGGCAAAAACACGCTAATATCTCGTTGTGCAACCACATTATGTTACCTTATAATATATATTTTATTTGTATGTTATTTAATGCTCATGACTAAGCAATATTTATGTAAAACATTATTGCTCAATTTACTCTGTCTACGGAGCATTTTGACAAATATCGATATACTGTATAAATGTTTAGTTAGTCTTTTTGAAACTGTTTCACGCATAAGTAGTAAGATACTACGCATATCTCAAAAGGTTCGAAACAACTTATGAAACGACATATAACAACAATTTCTTATTTACTATCAACTATTAAGAAACTTTTGCAAGTGAATTAAGAAAGTATGAAAAGTGTGATCTTTCCGAAAAATATGAATCTCATTGATTCAGTTGAGAATTAGTCATCAGCCATGAAACCGGTCCAAGAAATTCTGTTCCGATAATATTTGCGTAGTCGCTTATTATTCAACTTGTTTTATAAAAATATATGGGCCAGTTAGTGAAGGTATTGAGGGAATGGACCGTTTCCATAAAGCTTCTAAATTTCTTTGTCTACGCTTTAGTCATTTTCGAAGCACTGAACTAACCGTTAAAAATACAGTTTCCTTTTATTTTCTGTGACATATTTGTTTTTCTACTACAACAGTAGATTTTTCAGGCGTTTACTGTAATAAGATGAATGCATACAGTTGGAAGCGTAGAATTTGGAGCATCAAGAGTACAATAAAATGAGAAAAGGGCAATTTTATATCCATTTTCAACCGCGGCCTTTTCTCCAGCCTATCAGGTCTTGAGTGAAATTTTTAAAAATTTGTTTGAACAACACTTTGTCCCAATCATCAACATCAAACAGTTCATTATCACCTTCAATTAGTATTCTAGAATCTAGACACATTTAGTATATACGTAAAAACTCTTTTAAGCTACTATATAATGAGTCAAGTTAAAAGGTTATTATAGAAATTAACTTAAAAACGTTAGTCTCTATGACTTGCCTTATTGACTGGCATCGCTTTATTCTTTGACAAGTTTTCTAAAGTTCTGTTATCATCGTCTATCCATAAAGTATAACAATTACATTATACACAATGTACGTAAGTATGAGTCTCAAAGAGAAAACAAGCTACACTGCCAAAAGTGCCAAATACTGTAATATATTTATGCATTTATTCAAAATGTGTCGCGTGGGATGATCAGTAAAAGTGAATATAGAACACGGGAAGTATTAATATACCTACGAGCAATGTACACATAAAACTGCTGCGAGCTCATGGGAAGCAAGCAAATTAAATTTTCTAACAGAATTCCACCATAATCAATTTTTACATGGGGTTTGTATACGACATCCTATGAAAAAAATGCATTTTGGAAAAAAACGAGAGGCAATAGCATGTATTTTATCATTTTTTTTCTTTTTTTAACTGTTCGTAGCAATGCATACTTTTCTTTGTTGGAACAGGATATCTCGTAGGTGTCTGCGTGAACACGAACGAACCATGTGAAAGAAATCAAGCAGATATTACTCAAAGATTTTCAATGAAAATTTTTCATCGACCCTACACGATGACAGAAAGACAGGGAAATTCCATTATTTGCAAGTAGCTACCATTTCAGTAGTATTCAAACTTTGCTCATGTGACCTAAATAAATATATCTGCCATCTATAAAAGTTACATAAATCTGGCATCAAGTGCGATATGTACACAGGGTTTTTCAAAGAAAAATCGAAAATATTAAACTATACTATATACACATTATTATTCTAAGTTATAACTAAACTTTTGTGCTTGAACAGGCCACGGGATACACCAAGCTAAACTAAAAAAAGACGAGGGATCACGGCCAGCCAGTCATGGAATAATAAAGAAAAAATGAATCCCTCTTTTGTATAAAATAATCCTAGAAACGTATTTCTGGGTTTTTTTTCTCTAAGAAATCTTTGAAATCAATGGAAAGGATTATTACTTCGATTATGTGTGTAATCCTATTTTAGAGAGGAAATAGATTATTTCTCTAGATAACACAGAGAGGCTAACTTGTAGCTCGGATGAATAAATAATGCCAGTTGGTTTGGAAATATTGCAAAAATTTTCTAATACATAATTCCTACATAATAACATGAATGTTGTTTGCTTGAAATTTTAATAGTAAAACTAAATTCCGAATCTTGTGGTAGCCGCCTTATAATATTTTTGACCTATAAACTATTCGGTAAATATTGTAAACAACATGTACTTCCCCGGCTGGTCGAGTAAATCTTTTAGTTCGTTTGAAAGAACACCCCCGTTTACAGTCGGCTTAAAATATGATGGCAGCAAATCCTAAGAAGCACACTTTTACAAAATATCTTCTTCAGTGCTCCGCAAATCATGCGTGCATCCGTTGTTTCTTTCTTCCCTACACCCTACAAACCTTTTACTAGTATATTTTTTCATTGCAAATCTTTATTATGTGTGTAAGCACGGATTTCTTCCAATCGAATGATCCAAGTATACAAGGAGGAAATGGTTGTGTGTATCCTCACACACGAAATACGCTTTTGCGAGAGAAAGTACAACAGACAAGAGGGCAGGAGGAAAAGGGATTGAGAGTATTACTTGTTACATTGAAGGTTCGTACATGGAATAAATTACTTTGTGTACTAGTTTCAAGATAAATTTACATCACCAACCCTGCCAATATGATCAGTAATCCGTATTCCATGATGAGAAAAAAAGAGGAAGGCAGGGGAGAAAGTTTGAATGAGTGTTCTACCAACTTGTGTGCCACTAGTAATAGCAGTGTACCACTCTCTCATTCTTTTCAACAGCTTCAGAGAGAAAAGATTCACATGGGAACGGGTAAAGACGCAAAACACAAAAGGAGCAGCTTACAGCAGCACACGCTGTCCTTGTTACTCTCCTTCAACTTGTAAAAACTTGCATAGACAGAAATCCGTTTTTCTTTCCAGAAAAGATGAACGACACAACCCAGTGGTGAAAACAGAGAAGATCCTAATACACGGATGAATTCCGTGTACCAGAAAAAAAAACACGGCTGCTGCCGTTTCAAGGAGATCGTGTCCCGTCATCACAAGAGAAAATAAACATTTACCTCACAACAGTTTTACCTTCTTTACCCTGACCATGTCTTATAATAATAATAATGATAATAATAATATTAGGTAAAAAAATAGGTAGATAGCTGGCTAGACAATAATGTAATGAAGGAATGAATTTCTCCACTTCACTTGTCTTCTGTCTTGTCTACCAGCCTCCCTCACTCACACTCACACACTAATGATGGCAATGATGCTTTTGCTTTGCACCACACCACTATCTTTCTTCCGCTCTCATCAGCGACAACACACAAATAGTATAAAAGCATCTTGAGTAAATAATGTCTTTATGGAAACTCCCAGTTCCTCACTCTTGGTCACTGCCTTTTCCCAGCATCGCATCGATTAATTTGCCTATTTTTGATGATTCTGCATTTTTCATTTTTTCTGTTGCTATTTTTGCTAGAAGGCAGAAAAACATAAAGTAACAGTCAACTATAAACCGCTATCGTCAACAGCAACTTACCTCTGTTATTACTGTTAAATAAAAAAATCGTTTTTATGCTGAATCTCTTGACGACCACTAAATAAACGGTAAAATACGCTTACTAGATGTTCTGCTTCGTTTGTAAAATTATATTAGCCCGTTCAATTCAATAGCGCCCATGATGCGTGTTTACTCTCCATTTAGCAAAACAGAATACCTAGGAACCTTGATATATAGTACAGGTAAAGGGGGAGCAAGGTAGTGTCTGTTTAGGTTTTAATGCATAAAGCCCTTTATTTCCACTAGACAATAGGCAGAGACACCCTTTTCTTATTTAATAAGCATGAAATGACCAGGTAGACACCAAAGAGAAACTGGATGTAATACTGTCCTTGCTGCGCTTCCCAATGCACTAGTCTACTATTTTTTATGATTATGAGAGTTGTTAAAAATTTACTACTTCTACGTCCACAAACAGGGAAAATCTAAGCAATGTTCTACAATAAAGTAGATGGTGACAATTTTTTACCTGATTTATCTTCATCGCTTACATAAATGGCTGGAATCTGTAGTGGTTTCTGGGGCAACATTATGCTTCTGCTGTAATCAGTTTTTGCAATGCCAATTATCGTTTGGTGATTGCAATGACGAGCAGATTGGTGGATAATATGGGAATGTGTTGTGGCGTAAAACTATCTTAACATTTTATGTCCAACTCACACAGAGCAGCACTCAAAGCTGCACGGCACTAAAGGGAACAAAGGATTTTGTGAAGGGGTGGTTTTCTATACTGCAGAGATGCAAAGGTGGTTTTAGGAAGAAAAAAGTTTGCACAATGATCAGCATCAACATTCTCGTAAGGTTGTTGATGCAGGCGATGACAATGACAGCAGTATTATAAGCTTGCCTGTAGTGGTCTACTTGGGACGATCCTGTCACGATAAAAAGGAGAGAGGATATAATATGAAGAATTGTAGAGTTATGTGTACCTCTATCTACACCTAACTCTTGGTCCGGTCCTGTCCCTACTAAGAAATGCTACTTAGCAAGGTGCGCAATGGAATAACTACAAGTACGCAGAGGTTGTGTGCTTCTCGCTGGTTTATTTGATACTGAACTATTCTCCCCGAAATCCGTCACACCAAACCATTTACAAAGCCATTTCATGTACAGAGTGATACATAATACATTAGTGGGATGGCCGGCCCCAGGCCGTCCATATCCTGTTACATACTTCCGGTTTTTACAAGAAAAAAAATGTTGAAAAAAAAGAAAATAGCTCTGTACGGCTTTAGATAAGAATGAGTGAACAATTGAAATCGAATAAAGCATGTTTTACATTTGATTACTACAACTATTATTGACATTTTAAATACGTATTACTATTTAACTGGTTATATTAGATATTATATAATATAGATTTTTATATTTTTTGTGACATTTCATTTAACACGAGATTTTTCTAAACACAAATATTGATTTACAAAGAATTTTGATTGATATACAAGGTTTCATATGACCAAAATTGAACTTTTACAGTTATGACAAGAGACGAATATTGAACATACTCCAGGAGAGTCGGAAATGAACTACTCCCTTTTTCTATACAACATTTGCCTCAGCCTGTGCTTACGACCCTTATTATTACGAAACTTTACTGGCGGAAGGCCATGAATTTCTCTGTGGTCATTTGAACATTGTCTATCAAGTTTTCGTTTCTTTTTTGCAAAATAATTTTTTAGAGTTTTATCAGTAATTTTTCTATTTACAAAGTCAGACATAGTGAATCTATTACCCTGAGAGTCATACGCTACAATATTGAATGGGTTATTAACACCTTTTTTCTTACAATTTTGACAGTCTAGCCCACGCTCACATGTGACACATACATTAACATTTACAATCTCTGTTTCAATTAAATTATTTGAAGTCATTGACGATTGTTGAGTAGTATCGCTGGCCTCGTTACCGGCACAGTCCATCGGTGTATCATGTTGAGCTTGGGCTTTTGTGTCATCTTTTTCATGAGAATTTCTGCGGATAATAGACAGAATCGACATTTTAGCTTCATTATCAAGGCATGAGACTTTAAATGCACAAGTATCTAAATCATTCACGTTTTGTGGTTTTAATATAGACATTTTGAACATATCAAGATCAGTGAACACGTTACGAACATTACAATCTTTAAGTCTGGCTGTGTTATTGCGCCAGGAATGTAAATCTTTAAATAATTGGACATCGGAGGTTTTGAAACACTCCTTAAAATACAAGGGTGACTGAGACCACGCCTCGTTAAAATACAGATTGTAACCATGCTCTGGTGGAAACTCGTAGCTCTTTAACATGTACTTTCTATGATGCTCATACGAAAACTGCGGTGATTCAAGATGCTCTCTGTAAATTAGCTTAAACTTTTCCCATGACTCTAACAAAAGCTGTGAATCTTTTTGGCGTATTCAATAGCACCATCAGGCAATGGGCGCAAACGCCAATTAAATCCTTGATATTGCTTTTCAATCTGTTCAATATCTTCCTCTACTGTACACTCAAACAGAAAATTATCTACAACGTACTGAAATGAAGGAGGTTTCTCAAGATTCTTTTTGTCTTTAAATACCGTTGAAAATCAATTAATGGAAAAATACGCAAATCAAAATCTCTCTGAAAAGCCAATATATCTTGAGTTCCGAAAAAAAAAATTAGTATAGAAGGGTTAATTAATACATCTTCCAATGCATCATGAATTAAATTATACAAGAGAATTGAATCAACGACAAAATCATGTGATTTGCTAGAAATCTGAATTAGACTCGTAATATGGTAGAAACTGAAATCATCACCGAACTCTAAATCTATCGCAATAACCTTTTGACTTAACAAATGTTCTTTCATTAATTCTAACGATTGAGGGTTATCTATATACCAAAATGACTTATCTTTAATTCTGACGGATTTTAAATGTTCCTTCGACAGTGTCCACAATGGAATCTCTTTCCGAAAGGGATGTTTTGGTGGTACATAGATCCTTTTGGCATTTAACTCGATACGTTTCTGTATTGCAACTTCATCTAAAGGTAGAACTTTTAATCCCAGGCGGGCACTCGCATTTCGACCACGCCAAAATGACTTTGCACGCTCCTTTTGACTTGGAGATTTCCCCATTCTGGAATAAAATGAATTACAACACGAAAACAGTTAAGACCTTTTATATAATGAAAATTAACGTTTTGTCAAGGTTTTTTCCGCAAATCTTTCTCTTTATAGTCCACATTTTTTCTTGGACGTAATTTAGGTTTCTGCGAATAGCTTTCGTCCTCGGAAAGACTTCCTTCTTCCGGAACGGAGGAGCGAAAGCTTTCAAGTCGGAAACATGTTAATCATTGCATTTTTAATATGTAGGTATCATTATTCTTTGAAAGTATCTCAAATGTACCATCGTACTTAGGTTCAAATTTAGCACATTTATTTTCTGCCATATTCGAAAGTGTACGTTTTAGTACCCAAACGTTCTGACCTACTTCAGAACTTCACGCTTGTTTTTATCATAATATGACTTGTTAAGCTGATGTTTTCTTCAAATTTTGTCTCTAACAGATTTTACAATTTCTAAAAGCGTTTTAGGTACAGATTTTGCAATCTTTTGCATTTCTCCTAACGAAATTTCACCGATTTCAGTGACAATACTACGATCAACCGGTAACACGATATCTCTACCTAAATTTAGTAAGGCTGGAGATAATCCTGTGGTATCATTTATCATACTACGAAGACAAAGAGCAATTTTTTGGAGGTGTTCATCCCAATCGTTATGGGTCTCATTTACGTATGTGGCCATCATACGAACTAAGTCCCGAATAAACAGAAATTTGAATTTTGTTTTACTTTCCAATATTCGCACAAAGTCTTTACATCAGATACCATAAAAGAAGGAGGACCGAATCTAGCAAAAACTTCTTCTAACAACCTTGCCGTCTTTTTTGCGTGAGCAGTTGGTAGGGGGGAAAACTCAACTCACCCGCTGAACTGATCAACAATGACTAGAATAAATCTATTACCCAGTTTGGACCTCGGATAAGGCCCACAAAAATCTATAAAAATCGTTTCAAAAATTTTATTTGCATATGGGACGTCTCCCAATAAACCTTTTTTCTTTAAATTTTCAATTTTATGTTTCTGACATTTTATACAAGACTTTATCTAGTCGTGAATTTCTTTATTCATATTTTCCTAATAAAATCTCTTTTTTATTGCCAATTTTGTTTTTCTAACACATATATGTCCCATCTCTGAGGGATCATGGAACGTGCTCATTATTTCAAATTTTAAATATTCTAGAATAACTGGAAGTATCAAATCATTTATTTTAGTATTACTCTGGATTTCGAAGTCTGATAACGGACCGCTACGTGAGGTTTGATTACCACCACGGACCCCTACGCTATCAGTTAAAACATTATTACTATCAATTTTTATATCTGACAACGGACCGCTACGTGTGGTTTTATTACCAACACGGACCCCTACGCTGTCGATAAAACATTATTACCTTGGACCGCTATATCTGGCAACGGACCGCTACGTGATGTTTTACTAGTACCACCACGGACCCCTACGCTACCAGATAGACCCCTACAAGGATTTCTTTCATTATTTTTCTGTTCAGTGTTATATTCTGTTCTATTTTTACCTAAGTCAAGAGCGACATTTTTTCCTGTCCTATTGACTAAATCAACTGTAGTATCAAAACCAGGCACTCGCCGACATGGCAGACCATTTCTAATTTCATACAACTTCAGGAAGCTCGAAACGGGCCCTGTCTCAAGACTATCCCATATTTTTACCAATTCAGAATCTGAGATTTGAGCAACTATTATACGTTCTAACAGACTATCAACAAATGTCGTACACATGAGAGGCATATACATGACATCTCGGAAATCGTTAAGGTGCGCAGACTCAACGACTGCCTGTTCTTATATTGCCCTAGACAAAATATTGTTAACTTTATTGTGTTTGCCTTTAATGTGTTTTACTTGAAAATTGAATTCGTCTAACAAATTTAACAAAGTGT